>RXPK01002934.1:0-80697 GCA_004143645.1 Protaetia brevitarsis | reverse complement strand
GAATAAAAGTAGTTATATTTAATAACAGAGTTCGAAATGTGAAGCCGTGTACAAACAGCATAAATATAAGCATATTCTTATCTCAGGTAAGTTACGTGTGTTCGCTTATTCAATAACAATTACATTTTGTTAGTAATTCCACTTTTTGCAATATAAATTCATCATAGAGAACATGAATACGTTTAAAATTAAATTTTAAAATTCCCCCGTTTTCTGAACGTTCAAACTGAGTTATTCTATGCCTAACAGACGGGTGAATCAGAATGTCCAACCAAATGTCTCCCAAAATTAGCCGAACGTACAAAATGAAATTTCTTATAAGTATATTTAATTTTAGATTAGGATTAAAATATTTTATTTTTAGGTAGATTTGGACCAGGAGTACCTTCGAAAAAGATCAATTCACCGGACATCAGAGTGGGAAGGTATGAACAGGCATCTAATGGGGGGGGGGAGAAAAATTACCCGAAGACTATAGGTAAAATTTGGATAAAATTAATGTGGTAAACTTTGTTTAACAATTAACAATCATTTTTAGGTTGGAATTTGGAATAAAATTGGATTTTTTCAAAATAGCCGTTAAATTTTATAAAATTAATTGAGACACGTCTGCCTCTGACGGAGGTTGGCTAGTGAATCCTCTCGAATTAAAAAAATTACTCATCTACGTAGTCTATCGACAAAGGGGACAAACTCTCTAGAGCGTCCGTTAATTTCACCGAAGTGACGGGAATATAAGATGTTTAATACATGAGAATGCCCATGTGACCGAATGGACTGTCGAATGTTAACAAAATTAAAATAAACAATTATTGCAAAATTCTGGAATCACCTTACATTTAATATAAAGTAAAGGTAGGTGTCCCTAGATCAGGAGAAAAATGCATTTAAAAATTTTTATTATTATAAAATTTACAATGTAAAAAAAATAATTACTGTACAATAAGTCGACAATTAGACATGCACATAACATTGTGACGCAACCGAATTCCAGCAGTTTTCCATGTCTTTCTGTTGACATATCAACGCAATTGGAATGCCAATGCATATAAAAACATTATTAGACTAAGTTTAAATAAAATAAGTACACTGTAAAAAATTGTTCATTTGAATTGAACTTACATCCAAGTTTGATCTGTCAATATCTGTTATAAGAAAATACTATTCAAATTCTAATATTCGATTTCGATGTGTAAATATATCACTGTTGATCGTCTTTACTTCCTGAAGGAAAATGCCTTGAAGGACTTGGCAACTGCAGAGATTTCCTACATCACCTGGACATCGTCTGGCTGTCTGCTGCTACATTTTATATCCTTTTCTTGTTAGATCAAATTATTTTTAAAATATATATAAGTAAAACTAGTAACTTTACACTTAAATAATATCAAATGAAACAACAACAGTTAATGTCACTTCAACTACTGAATTGATGAAAGTAACAACCTGAATATACAATCATTTATGTTGAATATGTTTCAACAAGTTTGGTGGATGCATTGACTCAGTTTCTTTTTTAAAACTTCTATTGATGAATGTAAGACGTTTCGACTTTTGTCAAGTCTTTCCCAATTACAATCAAAGAAATGTTTATTTCTTTATTGTTGTTAGTTTCTAGCTATACCAATTTTATAATATAGTAATTTAGGACATAGTAATTTCCTTTGTATTCACAAAATACTTATTAAAATTATCATATTGGACGGAATTTCCACCTGTAACTTATAAGTTGGGCTATCTAATAGTTTTAATACAGCTTTTACAATTGCCCCCTCACAGTTACAACCTGGGCTTTCCGACAAATATGTTACCGCCATCACCTAGCGGTGTCATTTTCTATTATACTCCGCAATAAAATGTTATTGTACATTTTTACTTCGTATGCTCTATTAATTTTTAAAATCGCCTAGCAGCTAGTTACTTAGGCCTTTTAGCTGTACTAATCTAAACTGTTAAAAGGATTTAATTTATCTCCTGAAACCCCCTTGCAAAAACTATAAAAATGTTGTATCAATAGTATACTATCGTATAACGTCATGTCATATAACCTCAATGTAATACGTCAATGGGGGTAGTTTTGTATGTGGAAAGCAAAGGCAAGCTAAGTTGAAAGAAATCACTTAAAATCCAGTGCTCTCAGAAAACTTTTAAGACCATCACCTGCTAGATTACTTTGAGGGAATTAAGTAGAATAAGTTTTGTGCTCATTAAAGTTGTTAGTTTCATAATCTGTCTATAGATATAACGATTTGACTAATAAGCATTACCGGAGATTATCCACTACCTGTTGTTGGAGGTATAGTCTGTTAGATATAATGATTTGAATTATTCACTAGCACTCAAACTTCAGAAAAGAATTATTTATGCCGCGGCAGGTAGTGGATAATTTCCAGCGAGCACCATTGGTCAAATCGTTATATCTATGAGCAGACTATGTCAAACATGTTGGTAGTTAACAAAATATCCCTGGTTTTTCGAAAATAAATAGAAACAAAAAACCAGTGTTAGAGCATTATAATACAGTTCCTTGCAGGAATTTCGTCGTTATCTACAGCAAGCCTGGGATGAGATCTCACAAGATGCCATTGATCATCTCATTCAGAGCATGCCTCAGAGTTAGACAGTGCTAAACAATCATGGGGATGTGTCATTTTTTGCTAATTGCTGGTATTTTTTGCCAATTGTTATGATTTACTACTGAAAATTAGTAGTTATGATTTACTACTTGAAACTTGCCAAAATTACAGCTTTGTGACTCAGCTCGTTCAAGGTGGTGCAATTTTTTGGATTTTTGGCAGGCAGTTTATTAATTTGCAGTATTTCTACTTGGTAGACTGGGAGAAAAACAATATTCGAGCGATACAAGCTTAAGCGAGCAAGAGAGGATATATTAGTTCTCAGTAATAAAACGAAACCGACATCTTCTATCTCACTCACTTATGATCGCATCGTTCGGATACTTTTCCCTTCAAATGTCTAGTATAGAAATATGTGCACACTTCAAAAATATCTTATATAAATCCTGGATGTTAATTAGGATTGCTTAATAACGGCGTAATCTTCATGAAACGCTATTACTTATTTATTCTGTGCTAAATTGTGATGGTAATATCGAGTCTAATATTATTTAACGCATCACTGGTTCTAGGAGTATGATTTAAGCCGCAATGTTACATATTCAAAAGCATACTGAACTCCTAAATCGATATATTATATCTTCCACCTATGTACTTACAGAGAGAGGTTGAACACCTATTACATGAACGGAATAATGTATTCACGCATGGAACTCGTAGTATATGCATCGTTAATGGGTTATATTATAATGTAATAGATGTATTATGCATGGGCATAGTAAGTTATTTCTTTTGCGTAAACAAAGATAAGTAGGGTTATAGGTAAATGGATTTCGTTTTATTATGAACAATCTGTGTTTAAATAAATGCCAAGGTTGTTATTTTTTTCGCATTATCTTATAAACATATATGTGCATAAGTGCACGTGCATTTTGACTATTCAAGCCTTGTTAACGGTACAGAGCTTAAGAGATACACACATCCTCACTGCCAATTCGAATCTGAGTGATCTATCGGTGTAATTTCAGGTAACAAAATTATGTATGTATGCATGTACGTGCTTCTATTGGCATATTCCGGAGCTTGTTCAATGTCCTCACAATCCTGGACGAAGCACTATGAGAACATTTAACAGGCTCCGAAATATGCCAGACTCACTAAAATATTATCTAACAAACCTCACAACTCAATGCATACTCTGAAAACACAAGGTCAAGACAGGAAGTGAGATCATAAGAGAACTCTTTCGGGTTAATTTTTCGGCATCTAGAATTACCCATCAATCACTGCAAGACAGAACTGGAAACTACGAGGCAGGCATCTAGGGAGCAGTGGTGGGTAGCAAAGAAAGTGGTGGATGTGGAAAAGTGAAGTGGGCAATTAATTCACTCAAATCATATAAATCACCAGGATCGGATCCATTATCCAATTACGCTACAAAAGGGTCCGGAACTTTTGTTGCAAAAACTTAGTATGTTAGTTACAGGAAGTCTGGCACTGGGATACATACCAATGGCCTGGAGGCTGATTAGAGTTACTTTTATTCCAAAACCTGGAAAAACTGTACAGGATGGAACAAAGTTACTGAGACAAAGATGATGTATTACCATATCGGCCACTACACCATGAGCCGTATGCGTATCAAAGAGGAAAATTCACAGAGACGGCCTTGGATAAGTTCGTACAGAGAGCTGAGCATGCCCTGCAATCTAAGGAAGTGTTTTTATGCACTTGTCTGGACGTAGATGGAGCACTTGACAGTACCTCCGCAGCATCATCTCCAAAGTGTCGAGGAATAAAGGTATCGATGAAACAAGCTGCAGGTGGATAGAGTGCACGCTTAAAGGGAGACCAGTTCACACAATCATGATGGGAGGGACACTGGTGGCACGTATCGAGAGAAGATGTCTGCAAGGTGGGGTTTGCAAGGTCCCCCTTGCTGTGGCGATTGAGGAGGAGGGTCTTAACATTAGTCCCTCTAAAGCGATCATATTAGCGTGCACGAGAAGGAGGAAGTTAGAGAGTCTTTGACAGCTGAAGTGAAGAAATAAAACTGTCAGAGGAAGTGAAATACCTTGGCGTCATTCTTGACTCTAACACGTGCAATGAAGACTACTCCTACATCAGCAACGGAATGCCTATTACACCTCCTTCCACCAGATGGAGAGGTGACAATGGGGGAGACAAGAATGGGCCATCTCAGATTGCAAGAACTAACAAGCTACAGATTTGCAGGATTGGGACATAATAATCAGTCAAATCGTGCATCATGCGGAAGGTAACTTTTTGGGATTGAGATCAGACCACATGATTTCGACATATCTTTCTATATTACTATCTATATCACTTTGAGTTAAGAAGCAAAAACTATTTTTTTTAAATGGAAACCATAGTGGGTTTATGGACATATTCTAATAATACATTTTCTACTGGTTGCAATGATGTTTGCATTATATATTTTAGCCGTAGCACTTATTCTAATACATAACAGCACAATACACTATTATTATGTTTAACAAAAATAATGTCTTAAAATGCAAAACGCGATATTAAAGCATTATGTTTACTTCATCAATAACAGTTCGTTCATTAGGGTGATTATAGTTGGTTTGGCAGTGGTTTTGTTGCTTTAAAACAGTTAGTTATGGTGATACAAATCTCAAGACTCTAGAGATTTTTTTTACAAACTCTCAATCATCGTTAGACACCTACAAAAATGTATATACCAATTTAAAAGAGTTTGAAAGTTTTGTGAATAAATACAACAAGCCAAGACGTTTCAATGTTGCCGGAGACTCCATGTCAGATGACTCCCACAAAAAAAAAAGTATTGTGAAACCCAGAAATAAAGGCAATATTGATGAAAACAATGAAGAATTTGTCTTCTTCAGAAATAAGAAGAACACAATAAAATTGTTGAAACATAAAAAAATTGTTTTAAATATTACGGTTTATTTATTTTCGTTGCAAAGAAGTCACTAATTTCACGAAAAAGAATATAAAAAAAGACTATTAACGACTACAAAATATTGTTTCCCTATTAATTTAGAATAATTACATATTTACGACTTTTTATGAATACAAATTATAAAGGAAAAGTCAAGAATATATCTTGCACTTTTTTTTCAACAGTCACACCAAAAACGATTATTAAACCACCATATTTAAACCATATTTAAACCCATTAACAATTGTGTTTAAGGGAACTAGAATTCATAAGGGGAACCCTCGTATGATACGCAAAGTAATCCAAGATGTCAGTGCTCCTAGAAATATCAAAGTATATTCCACAGCCCAAAGCTTCGCCCAAACCAAACCAAAATTACCATGAGAATGCTTGATTGACTATGGGAAATTTCTTTCATCAAACATAATCTGTTCTTCTTCCACAATTCACTACTTGTGGGTCACATTTTTATATAGTCTTCCCACATCTTGTTTTCCATGATGCTTTTATAAAAAACAATTTTGCAAATGCGAAATTGGGATTGTGCGTACTTTGCTATCGCAGAAGTCTGACTTTACAACAGCTGCTACATTACAAGCAGGAATCAATAACTCTTGAAATAATTAAATCAAGTTTTAGATTTGCACTAAGCATTAGGATTGAACGGTAATTACAGGTCCGAATAAAAGCAGTAAATGGATTCGCTCGCGGAAATCAAAAGCTTGATTGTCTCAGACGCGCTGCAAAAAGTTTAAACCTTCAAAATTCCGTAGAAATGTAGGGAATGTAGAAATGGAGCAGCGTTTTAGCACCAAGATTTTTCACTAAGATTTAATGAATAAATATAACATTTTAGCAAGTCTGTAATGGTTTTATATTATGTAATCAATATCTGAAATATCTACTCTTCATCACGTTTCCTTTTGTTTTATTTTTAATTTGCATAAGACTATTAGAATTTCAGGTGTGTAGGTATATCTCATTGCCATCTGCCACCACTCACCTTTCGCTTTAATAGTAAATGAACGAATGCAGAATCAATAAGTCACCCTGTCATTAACTCACGATAGTGAGGAAGATAAAACTGTTGGTATTGTCTAGAACAAACAACTTTAAGATTTATGTTTTCTTTATCATGCTTTTTCATTCAAACGAACCGCTACCCACTAAATATTTAAGTCTGTGCGAATTCGTTCAAAATCTACATCTGAAACAAACAATTGAAAAGTAATAAAGCTCTTTTCATGTCACCAAAAATTACAATTGTTAAAATTTTTGTTGTGGAAACACCTTCTAAAGCATAATCAATTGATTTACTGCACTTGTCCTTCAAAATAAGTCCACCTTGCGAGAGGAGCTATTAATATCAGTACATACACTACCGGCCATTGAAATTAGAACAACTAGTATAATTTTGAAAAATCCATTTTTTTTCAATATTTAAAACTTTTAACATTATTGTAAAACATTCTACAATAAAGTGAGCATAACAACAAAATATTTAAGACAGAAATCAACATTTGAATAAGCCTGTTAAAGAGAAAATTTAATTTAACCTTGTAGCAGGTAATAAAACCATTAGAAACGATATTTAAAGGAACACCGACAAGCATGTTTACAATAGAGGGGTGGGTCAACAGGGTTGCAAAATTTCACTCGAGTATCTTCTAAAGGTGTCCCACTATAGCAGAGAATAATTGATATCGTACTTGTGAATTATTCTATTGGTAAACCAGTTACGATATGGTTGTTCAATTGTGGTGTTTATGAAAATAGTATTTAAAAATGCCCAACGGAAAGCCGATAAATGTAGAAAAGAGATCGGCTTTTGTAATATTACACAAGGAAGGACATTCTGTGAATGTGATAGTAGAAAAATTAGGAGTGACAAGATCTACAGTCCATTACACTATTCGTCGCTACCGAGACACCGGAACATTCAAAGACCGGAATCATCTAGGTCCGCCACGGATAACAATCCTCGCGGATTTTCCACGCCTTCAAGTGTTGAGCAAGAGAAATCGGGCGATTGACGGCGCCTGAAATCGCAGCGGAAATGAATAGGGGACTTGAACAACCGATATCTTTGACAATAACTAAACGCCGCTTAAGGGAACACGGTTTAGTCGGTTGCGTGGCTATAAGAAGACCGACAATTACAGTGGGCCGAAACTCATAGAAATTGGACCACAGAACGGTGGTGGTCCAATTATGATTTGGGGTTGTCTTAGCAGTGCGGCGACCGGAGATCTCGTATATATTGACGGCATTATGCGCAAAGACCATATTGGAAGAAAATACTGCAACGTCGGGATTGCGGTTGATTGGAGAGAACTTCATGTTTGCGCATGATAACGACCCTAAGCACTTCGCACGGATCTGCGAAGATTATCTTGCGTCTTAAGTAGAGGATAATGTTTTGGAAATCATGCCCTGGCCTCCGCAGAGTGCGTATTTGAACCCCATCGAATTTTTGTGGGGTGAGCTAGACAGGCGAGTAAGAAAGTAAAGAAGTAAATCCGCCCAACTTCGAAAAAGCACCTGTGGCAATTTGTCCAAGCTGAATGGAAGAATGTTTTCCATCAGGAAACCCCGACAAAATTAACAAAGCACATGCCACGAGTGATCCGGGCCGTATCGAAAGCGAAAGGAGGATCCTTCAACGAAAAGAAGTATAATATTTTAATGAAAATGTTTTATTTTATTTTACGTTTTCTTTCGAATTCCTGCCGTTGTTATTTACACTGTTGAAAATTTTAACACTTTTTTGACTAATTTAATAGTCAGGAGAGGTCCACACTGTTTTCGTGTTATTTTGTCGAGAACTATAGAAGTTTAAATTTGACGAACAAAGATAGTCAAGTATTGTCTATTGCTAAGGGGGTTATTTTGTCCAACTAACACGTGGAATTATGATATACTTCTAGTCACATTTTATTTGATCTAGACTAGACAAATTTACTAGCTGTTTAACTAAATGAATGCGATCTATTGGATGATTTAACACCGTTTTCTAAACACAACGTCTTTTTAATATGCAACTCCTATTTCTTAGTGCTATAATATTCTCTCTTTAAGACGTTTTCTACTACTAAGGTTCCATTATCATACTAATGCCAGACCGAGATCTATGTGGCACTTTTATCTTGTTAAGAGCAGCATAGGACAATGGCATGCCGGATATTTTGTTGGTAGACTGTTAAGACATGTCATGGTGGGGGCACAGGCTAAGACGTGCCCGACTTAACTTTTCTCTTGGTTCCGGCGGTCCGCCCAGCGGACAGGTCGACGCAGTCCCAAATCCGACGGACCAGGACTTTAGGTGGCGGCTTATCCTGGGGCTCCACGACTTGGGCCAAAAGGGGGTTCGAAGATTCGCCCGCCCTCAGCCATGACCGGGCAGCTAGTTCGAAAAGCTGATCTCTCAGTGAAGGGATTTCGAGATCGTCGCGAAGCTGTTGGTTCCTCACCATCCATGGGGCCCCCACAACGAGGCGCAACATGCGGTTCTGCAGGACCTCTATGACGGCGAGGTGCGACTTGGCCATGGTACAGAGGGCGAGCGCCCCATATGTCAGGATCGGTCTCAGACATGCAGTATAGAGTAATAGCTTTGATTTAATATTCAACTTACTCCGCCTGGATAGAAGTGGCATCAGCTGGATCTTTGCAGCCTGAAACCGACCCTTGACCTCTTTAACGTGCGGTTGGAAAGTTAAGCCGCGATCAAGACGTTTTCTCAATTATAAATATACAGAACCACTCATTCAAAAGTTTTGGTTTCAACTAAACGTACAAATTTTAAAATGATTTTTTGAGAACCATTATAAAATTAAGTGAATGTTTATGCTATTTGATTCAAATCTGAACTAATTACGTAAATAGTTGTTCCCAATACATCTTTAAGATGTTGAAATTTTTTATGCCCACTGGAATTAACGTTTAATAACACAAGGTTACACTTTACAGGTCAGTCACATTTGGTGGTTTGTTTGGATATGTTAATACGCAGAAACAAACTCGAAAACAGATACACGTGCAATGCAGGTGGTGCGTATAATGCAATACTGTATTAGATTAGGTGGGGTTTCTATATTTCTATCCGAGGGAAAAATTCTGATTGGTTGATGCTTCTGAATGTCTAGAGAAAATAGTAAATCCTCATATCTGAACAAAGAATTCACACCAAATTCTAGTAATTTCTGTTCTACTAAACACATGTAGTCAATTCGTCTGGCAAAGTTTGTAAAAATCAACACTAAAATGTTTGACTAGCGCAAAATTAACGCCAGCACCGTAATATTTTCAACAGTGTAGTTAGCAGTAATTTACTAGTTGTCCTAACTTCAATGGCCGGTATTATACCTTCCCAACTGCAACAATATGTTTAAGATTGTTTACATGTACGCACATGCATAACTATTAAGGAATCCTTAATTTATTGCTTATTGTTCGTGTCTCACGCTAAAAATTATAAACAAAGTAACATACAATATTTGCAATTTATTTTAATTTATATACTCAACAAAAGTAACAGGTAATTTATAATATGGACGGGTAAAATAGAAAGTATATGTTAAATCTACAAAGTTTCTTTAATTCTATAGAAGTGTATTTTTAAATATAATAAATTACCTTGTTTTGACAAATTAATAAACTGATAACTACTTGTATAAAATCATTCACCGCTGCAGTGATATGAATGTGAACATAAAACAACTATACATTCCTGCGTATTTTTTAATTAATTGTAGGTATCGCTAAAATCCATAATACGTAATACTGTTAATCGGACGCAATATCGCTATATATGTACTTTCTAAAGAAAAGGTTAATAGTTTTAATAACGTAACGACCAATATGTTCTGCCTGCACTGTTATTAACTCCGTATTGGCCTGCATTGTGGACATGAATGTGTTCACACTACGCGTTAAATTCTTTACGGACCGCTGAATACACTGCGGTAACGTTATTAAACCGGCCATTATCTTCAGAATAATCTTTCTTTAAAATGTAATGAACTCGAATGGCAAGGATTTATGTATTGAATGAGAACCTTTCAAATTAATTATTATGTCACAAAGAACAGTGTTGTATTAAAAGAACACAAGAATCAAATATATAGTAAATGGCATATACATAGGCACTTCTGCTATCACAATGAAACTGCGAGAAAAATTGCTCACGAAATCTTCTACCACACATGAGTAACATGTGTGTATGCAGCTATTATGTGTTAAGCAATACAGTATTAGTTGCAGCTATATCTTTTTTTTGCACTATATAAGTCACATTATTAGAAATAGTAGCATCCGCCTCGAACGCTGAATTTTCAAAATATAATCCGCCTCTGAAAGCTCGCCAGCTATTTTTTTTTTTTAATAAATAAAACTTTATACTTAAATCTGCCTTTTCTTTATAAATACCTACTCTTCTATGTTTAATGATTTTTAAGAATACAATCTCACTTTGTTAGATGGCAATGACCTTATGAATAGGGGATATGTCTAGAATTTACCACCGTATATCATACGCACTAGTAAATCCCTCTCTTTCTAAACAATGAGTAGTTATGTTTATATTTTTTATCAGTTGTGGGTGTGTTGCCCAGGTGGCTGTACGTGTTGAGTCTCCTAAATCGCTAACTTGTATATTATTAGACTTTAACTTGAATAAATATTAAATTTATAATCTAATTTTAATCATTAAAGGTATCAAATCCATTTATTAATAAAAACAATGTAAATATCAATAACATGCACAATTTATTGCCGGAAATTATATCAAAAACATATAAGCAGTATAAAAATTCTTACCCCTAGTAAATATACTTATTTGGAATGTCAAATATTATTTACTATCCAGTATAATTTGGATTCCTAAATTCTCCAAATAACTTTTAAATCTCCCGCTATCATAAAACAAAAACCACCAGCCATGTCTACGTACCTATATATATTTAAAATTTCAATTTCAACTGTCATTTACAAAATATGAAGGGTAACCTCAAGGTTTTCGAAATGTTAAATACTTATTTACACAAAAACTTAAACATCAATCAGACAAAATACCTCCACCATAAGCTTGAAAACACCCAAAAATACTTGGGAATTGAGTTTTGTCGCAGTGACAAACCAAAAATATTGTAGAAAAAGATCAAATCAATGGCACAACACCGATATTAGGAAATCCAGAGACATGTATAATTTTACCAAAAAAAGCTCTAAGTTTTATTAATACAATAAATTTCTTCTAATGTTGCGTTTCTTCTATATATTTTTAAGCCGATGATAGATACGTCGATTTACAAAGAAAATTCCCTTCGATGTCGGATATATTACAGGAATATGATTTAATTGATTTGACTTGACGAAAAATAAAACAGTTTTTAAAGAAGGCGCCATCTCATTTATTTAATATGAACCACATTGAGTTTCTACCTCTTTGAAATAATGTCGGTACCACGGAAACTCTATATTAATCATACAGTTACCAGACGATAGATTTATATATCTAATTACCACGACTACAATGCAAATTAATTAACAGTCAATATATGCTGAATTTACAAACAGGTGTGTACATAAAATAATAATTACATCTGTGATGGATGTTGGTAATTTATCTTATGTAAAAAACTGTTTGCATAAATCCTGCATGCACTGATTAATGGGTAATCCTTAATTATCTAATTTTCGAAGTACCTTTCGATAATAAATGTTTTCTATTGTAATTCTAGCATGCTGTAATAAAATGACAATCAAATACAACTGTTTCTAGTATTGGTTTGTTACTGACAGCTATCACAATTTGAGTATGTATGTATAATGTATTAAGCAATGCAATACTAAGGTAGGCGTTCATTAGTACGTATCGGACGGACGGGGACGCATCGCACGGATCGCATTTTACTATTAGTTGTATTGTTTTTAATGGTCCATCTATGCGCATCGTACGCATCGCACTTCGGTAATGCCAACAGAAATTCGGATAGACGAATTAAAATCCGATACGTTCGTACGCTGCAGATGATGTCATTCAAAATCCCGCCAAGTACACGTGCTGCTTCGGCATTCGCATTTAGTATTTCAAATAGTTATTGCCATGGACGTTGCTCGCTTTATTGCAATAATGCAAAAGTATGGACAATTACATAATTTAAGACATCCGCAGTACTTAAATCAGCAACGAAGAATTGAAATTGGTCTCTTCCTAAATATTACAATAAAAATAGATACAGTCTTTCTTGAGGTCTTATAAGTTCCTAAATGGTGTATTTTGTTTTGTTAAATGTTGTCTCAAAATGTCTAGTAAAGTTGTAAACATAGCGCAAGACATATGAAAATATTGATAGGATTTTATCTTATCATCTTCTATCAAATCTGGGGAATGATGTATAGTATTTTCCATACTTTAACCTTTTCTTGTTAATATTGTGTATCCAATATCTTCGCTTTCTTTTCTTTTCTGCTTATTTTACTTTGCTCTTTCCTCTGCCAGAAAACTAGTAATAACAATAACTTCACCCCGTAACTAGGTCAAAACTAGTTAGAGACTGCAAACAATCCCTCAGTGCACTGACACGAGACTACACTGTGTCTCTGATTTGGATGCCGGGACATGAGGATATGAAGAGCAATGTAATAGCCGACCAACTAGCCAAGGAGGGTTCTAAAAGACACATCATGGGTCCAGACCTCGTAGGTGGGATTACTAAGAATTCCGCAAGAAGAGAAATCTGGGCCTGGTTAGATAAAAAAAAGTAAAAGAAATGGAGGTCGATTGAAGGTCAACTCCATACCAAAGCGTTAATAGATAGATAACCTACTCGGCGCAGCAAGAAAGAAGCTAAAACCAGTACTGGGCTGGTAATTGGACATAGTCCCCTGAAAAAGCATCTATACAACACAGGTCGAGTAAGCGAACCTTGGTGCAGAAGATGCGAATTACAGGAGGAAACGAGTTTACATGTAATCTGCACATGTGAGGAATTGAAGGTACTCAGGCAGAAATATATCGGGAAAGATCTATTGTAGCCCTCGAAGGTTCTCAAGTTCTTACTGGGCAAGATACTGGGCTTTATAGAGAATACCAAGCTGCTCGAGTGGAAATAAGAGACTTAATAGGGATGGCACAATGAGTACCTAGCTCGAGTGCCCAGACTTTAGGTGCCCACCCTAATTCAATGAATGAACAATAACTTCATCTTCGCTAATCATGTTACCAATTACAAATGTTTATCTGCGACAGTTATACGGAACTAAATAACGGTATTAGTGAGTAAAAATTGAAAAAATGCCTACGCATCATTCGGATATCCGTATACTGCGAAAGCACTGGACGCAGTATATCAAATAAATCCGATTCGTACGATGCGTGCCGTCCGTCGGATACTTTATAGTGAACGCCTACCTTTAGTGGAACCAGCGAAGAGATAAGACAAGAAGCCACTTTGACGTTCTGACAGCACTGTTAATTTACAGAAAGGGCGCCACTGTCATTATTCTGACGTTGATCTTGACTGTCGTTGTAATCGAGTAATCGAAAAATTAAATTAACGTTATCCCTGAAATAATTTTGCCGCGTTTTTAATTCATATTATTATTATTTGTTTGTTTCTTGTTGTATTGTTATGTAATAATAACACTAATAATGTCTTTACTACTAATCGAATTTCGTAAAAAATGTAGGAACTTTCATACGTTTATGCAGCAAATGACAGCAGATATCAAATAGCGGCCATTTTGAGTTGAGATTTTACTTCCCTTCTGACACACGCTCCTTGTGATTGATGTAAAAGAACAGGAAGACAATTGAGGCATCTGGTGCTAATATAATAAAGTAGCGCTAGAAATTATATTTCCGACGACAAAACATCAAAGGTATCGACAAATGACGCTTCTTATTTTATCTGTTCGCTAGCTACGTCTTTCGTTGGCTATGCACATATAGCAAATCTGAATAAGTGTACAGGTTTAAATCACATTAAGTTTGTTCGCGTCGCATGAACTATTTGCACTATTATGCACTTTTAAGAACTTTTGTATGCAAAAGTGCATAATAGTGCAAATAGTTCATGCGACGCGAACAAACTTATTATGTTATTACGTTACTGTTGTTACTTATATTATGGACCTACAGAGCGCTCACAATCCCGCGCCGCTTGAGAATAAATCAATAAGTTATAATATTTAATTTTAACATATTTAACGCTATATTTCCAAAAACGTTTGGAAAAGAGATAATTTACAGATCTTTCAGGTCATTTCTATCTGGGATTTATGCATAAAATCCGCAACATGTTGGCTTATTAAATTAATAGAATTCTAGTTCTGGCTGGTTTGATAAAGTCTCAATGTTGCAACATAACTGTAAGCAAAAAGCAAGCAAAAAGAGAGATTGGCCAAAGGATGACAGTTTCAAAAGAGAACGTCTAAAAAACATTGTCAATAATATTATTATAGTTCAAATGTTTAACATAAGAATATATTCATTAGCTATCCCTGACAAGATTGTGTGGGCAGTTCTGCCTTCACATACAAAGGTTCTTGCGGTGTGAATCTCATTGCATTAGTATAAATACAAAAAATCCATATTTTAAGTTCTTGTTATACGACCAATTTGCGTCCATTAGCAATACTATTAAGAATCCATTCACAATAAAAGTGAGATCGAATACATTGTTGGTATAACATCATTACTAACCTACTATCAGCACCCCATCTAACTCTTGACAAACATCCTTAAAATATTCATATGTCCCTCATTTATTACCTTATTTATATGATATAACCATTTTAATTTATTGTCTGGAACAAATTTTAAGTATAGCTTAAATGGAAGTACCGGCTGGACTACTTAGGCTTCAACGAGGAATTTTAGTGAGTGGAAACAAACAATAATTTATTACTACACTTCAAAACACCTCATCACAAATTCTGCTAAACTGGACACAAAATTCGATAGCAAAGCTAGCCCCCTTTATGGGTAAATTTGAAACCGATCTTAAGAATACTTTGGCATATTTCCTACGAGTTCAGATTAGATACGTCAACAATTACAAAGGATTACTTGCTTAGATGTGTTGGTAATAAGAAATAAAAATAAGTTAGAAATGAAAATACAGAAAACCCACATAGAAACATTTAAACTAGCGGCTGGTAACTTCTTGGTGCACCATAATAAAGAACTTAAAGAAATCATAAAAATTGCAGGCTTTAGTGATTATTCAGGAGATGTGGTTTTTATTATTATTAGGATACATAAAAATTAGAATAAGAATTAGAAATGTAAGTACATTACAAACCAATGACAAAAGAAGTAAGGAATATGTTGAACCGCCATTTTCTTTTCAAATTACACAAAAGGCCTACAAAAGGTATTCTCTAAATTTAACTTGGAAAATACTCCTACTTCTAGCAATAGGCTTAAAAGTATCTTATTAAATAAAAAAAGAAAACCCAAAGGATCAAGTAGACAGTTTAGAGAAATCAGAAATTTATATAACATCATGTAAAGATTGCGATCAAGTAGAAATCGAATACTCTAAAAGTCAATCAAAGTTCGTTATAAAGAGCACGTGGCTCATCCTAAAGTTAGAAGGTTTCATAAATCTAGTAGAACGCTACACATGCTTGAGGAAAATTATAAATGTGAAATTAGTTAAGAATGTGAACAATTATGTCCAATTAAATTGTTTTGAAAAGTATAGAACTTTGCAAAGACAAGTATTTAATGAACCCAGGGCTATTAAATTTTAACCTTTATAATTTATTAGTGATCAATTATGCATGACGACAGTCAGTTATGACCCTGTTCTCTATACCATGTTAATTTCAGATATGAATTAGGGTAGTTTTTTTACTTCAGTTACTGCTAATGAGGGTAGGTTTGTTATTGAAACGTGCGACCAGTTTAGTGGAATTTGTGGTGAGGTAATGTCGTCAACGACACAGTTGCGAGCTTTTTGTCAATAATTTATTAGTTATTTTAGAGTTATTGTTTGTTTACACTTCTGCACAAGAATGAATAGTATCTGTTTCATATAATTTAATTAGTGTCTCTTATAACCAATGAAGCTAGGAAAGCTCAGGCTAAAAAGGGGAAATGACTTGTTTTAATTTGGCTGCTTATCCACTAAAACTTCTCTTTAAACACAAAATTTAAGTACTAGGTGATAAATCGAAACCATGTGGCTTAATCTACTTAGTTGACTTCGTCCACACCCTAGAAAAATCAATCTTTAGTTTGTATCCCCGTCAAAACCATAAAGATATCATTTGAATTAATATTTTAATATGTCATAGTGTGGTAATCAGCTGTATAAAGATTGAACAATGATGGTGTAAAAATCCAACGTTGACGAGGGTCTATGTTACTTGTCTGTGAACCCACCAAGGTATTATTGTGAGATTTCTATGTAGCTTTTTATAGTTTTGAAATATTATTAACGCATTTTGAGTTTTGAGATGGTGGTGGAACGTTTTACTAAAGATATTTTTTTAGAAATGGATAGTAAATTATTTACCCACCTCTAGAAAACTTTTTGGGTATATAATACGTGCTCAATACTGCCCGCAAGACAAAAAGTAGAAATTTATATAGAATTACGCATTTTATTTAGTTCCCCTTTTTGCATTTATTGTCGTTATTATTATTACAATATTCTATACAATTAATATGCATATAAATATTAAGAAACCTCTTATAGTACTCTTTGATTTACGAAAGAGAGGAAAGTACTTATTATATAAGCTTCTCCCAGTATTCACTGTACGCACCTCTTTAGCCCAAATCAGCTAACGGGTCTGCTTCCACATTTAAGCGAATAGAAAACAAGCTCCTACAGTGAGCCACTACATAAATAGAAATAATTCATCTATAAAACAAATAATAATTTTATAATTTATAATTTATGCAAATATTTCTAAACTATTGTAAACATGTTACGTAAATCAAAATTCTATATATTCCCGGACATGTTCTACCGCAAATTCCCGTATCCATTAGCTCAAAAATGACTTATTGACAGCTTTGTGTGGCCATAAACAACCGGTTAGCTTTCATGGTGCCATTACCTGGTTTCAGATAATGTACGTTTTATCACATGCCTCCATAATAAGTTCATATTAATTTATACCACAACGCATTTGCTAATTTCTTACGTCTATCTGCTATAAATGCAAACACTGTGCGAATTCACAGCATGACAATAATTAGTTTTTGACATAAAAGGCTTACAGCGGTTAAACCAGGTTCAGCAACGTATATTATTGCTTGTTTGAATGGCGACTGCATGTGCATAAACTGGTGCACGCTTTTATAGGTTGTCAATATACATAAAGTATTTTTCTAAATCGTAAACAGCTAATTTATCCACCAGTAAATTAAATTCAAATATGCAAATTGACTGGCTTCTATTGCAGTTCTGAAAACCTACATTCTAATAGAGCCTAATTTTAAAGTTCAATAATTTTGAATCGGTTGTGTAATAGGGTAAGTTGTTTTTTCTTTGGATGTCAATTTAAATTCAATTTCAATTCCCCAGGGTAATGATAATGACATTAACATACTTCGAAGAAATGGAAATACCATTGAAATATTATATTTTATTACAGTCATTTTGCAGCGAGATGAACTAATTTTTTTGGTCTACGCATTGATTTTTGTAATCTTGAAATTAAACGTCCAAATGCTTCGTTTTGAAAATCATCCACCTGATTAGATGTCAATGAAATTGATTTTCGTTGGATGTGTATAAAGCCCCGTTCCAACGGCTTGTGGCTTGGCAAATCTCGAGCAACTTTGAGTCAAATTACCAGAGGTTCTCTATCAGTTTTAAAACGTACGGAAAATTTTAAGCGGTAACTGTCATTGCTGTCATGGAAGATATTCGGCGCGTATGTAATTCCCTTTTTTTATATCTTACTTTCGTATTTTGTGTATTTCTCTAAATTATAACTCTAGTTGTTTATGATTTATTGTTCACTTTAGCGGATTACACATACAGTATGCAATTCTAACTAAAGTTCTAAACTTGCTAGAAACTAGTATGAATCCTGTTATATTGCGCCATTTTTTTTAACAAAAGGATATATAAATCTAAATAAATCTGGCTTATATATTTCATCAATTCGAGTCCCAGTTCTTGCACTGTTTTTAACTTTCATTGCCAATTTCCTGTCAGCGGCCATCAGATTACCTTTTTTTTTCTTTAATTCTTTTAAGGAACCATCGACACTTATGTTATTTAGAATTCGTGTCCAAGTATCATAAACATTTTTTTTTCTTTATGCTGTTCATGTTAGGGATTCCATAGAGCAGGTTCTCCCTCATACAGATCCAGAAATTCTATTATAACTTCATTGCTCCACTCCTTTCTCAAAGATATACAACAAACATCAGCAAATACGCTTGACATTAACTGAAAAATTTACGACAACCCTTCAAAATTTTTCAATGACAGCCGACTGATAAACTTTTTAGAACTTCTGTATAAATAGCCGCAAGCTATATGACAGGCGGTGGGAACGGGGTTCTAGCCGTGCTAGGCTTGTCATCCGACGAGCTACAAGCCTTTGATGTCCGAGCATTTACCGACATTTCACGGAAAAGGTCGCGCCACCTCGAGCCGTATCGAGTATTTATGTCGCTACGGCGCGAGGTATGACGAACTTCAGTTCAGACTCGCCGAGCCACAGGCCGTGGGAACGGGGCTTACTTTACATATCTGTATACTTTACATCGTGCTTAAACATCACGTTACAAAATTACGAAAGATAGTATCTCAACCAGATTTAATGTGAAACTGCCACGGTATTTTCAAACATATTCTCCACGTATTCTCGTGATTTGTTTAACAATTAAATCATCGCCAACAATCATAAAAGTGTTAAAATCTTGGATCGTTTGAATTGGTAATAAAAAAAATAACAAATTACTGTTCTTCAGTAATGTAACAATTACTTGTTAAGGTTAGAGAAGAGTAGGGTTTTTTACACTTAGAATGTTGACTAAACTATTTTCGATATTGAAAAAGATCTATTGGTATGCCAAGCCTCACAATAGTTATAGTATTTAACTAAGGGATGAATTTTGTGTGAGAAATACCGCCCCTGTCTGAGGTTGTTTTTGCAAATGTATAGAGTGTGTTGTCTTTAGTTGTCTGAGAGATAATATTACAAAACTAAAATATAGCTGTTAGTTGCGTAGATTCCTATAACTGACTATGAAAATAGGAACAGCAAAGGATGACAAATGAATCTGATATTTGAACTTTTATTTAGATTATTAGTGTCTAATAGAAATTAATGTAATTATCCATAATATATTCCAAAATACGTATTTACATAGTTGATAAAGGAATTAGCAGATCATGAGCTCTTCGAGTCAAAACGAGTCTTATCTCTGCTTTAGTTTTAATCCCCTGAAGCTGTTGATTCCAAATAAGCTTGGTGTCTAAGGTGAAACCAAGACATTTCGCTTCCTCTAACAGCTTTATGTCTTCACTTCGGAGTTTGGGGGTTCTTTCTTCTCATGACTGCTAATGTGGTTCTTTGTGGAAGGACTGATATTTAGACCCTCCTCCTCATCAAGATCATCTGCTTACGCCAAAGTTGTATGTCCTTCATTGTCCAGCTTTACTAGTAACTCCTTTAGGACCAGATTTCTCAACAGAAGGGACATAACTCCACCCTGCGGACATTCTCTTTCGACCCGAGCCACCAGTGTTTTGTCTCCCATGATGGTTGTGTAAGCCGTCTATCTATCTGTAGCTTGTTTTATCGATCCCTTTCTCCCTGGAGATTGATTCTGTGGAAGGATTGTCGGATGCTTCCTCTACGTTGAGGAATATGCACAAAAGCACTTTCTTGGTTTCGCAGAGTATGCTCAGCCTTCCTTACGAGGTGATGATTTGTTATTAGATACTTGGGATATGTTGCGTGTGGGGGGTATAAAACTTTTTTGGACTAGGGCTCACGTAGGTACAATCGGTAATGAGAGGGCGGAACAATTAGTGGTGTCTAGGGAAGATTATTAGATTTGGGCTAATTTTTGGCTAGCGTAGCTAAAAAAGCGTTTAGGAATGAACTTGATAATGTATGGGTTAGTAGGTGGGATATTCCTTTAAATGGGAGGTGAACTAGGAAATTTATCGGTAGCATTACACATTTAGGGAAATGAGGGTTAATTTGTCATTTCAGGCGGTAGAATTAATTCTGGGTAATTTTAAATCATATTTATGTAGAATTGGGAAGGTTAATGAATGTCCACTCACTGATGAGTGGCGCTCGCGTACGGAAGTTAGGGCATTAGCTAAGGGATTAACTTGACCGCGAAGCGAAATAGATACTAGAGATAATGTCGGTCGAATGGTGGGAACTTTTGATGATGATATTTAGATAATGAATAGGGTAGTACGTATTTATCAATAAATATGTTATGCTTTTTAGTGGTCGGAATTACTGTCAAATTATAGTTTTAGCATTTAGCATTATTTAAAGTATAGATCTTTAGTTTAAATACTGTTGGTTAGAATAATTAGGATTCAGTTATTGTTAGGTATTAGAATAGGTACTGTTGTTGTTTTGTTTGTTTTTAGATCATCATTTCTTTCCTGTTTCAACTTCGAAATCATGATGTGTGAAAATGAGAGCAGCTACGTGAAGATGCCACGGCTGTCGGAATTAAGGAAAACGTGGGGGCTGCTTCTTCGGCACTCAGAAGGATAATAATAATTTGTTTTCGCTTACTCCTTAGCGAATGCTGGGAGATAACTAAAGTTGTACCATGGTCGCAAATATTCTAACTGATAGCTGACTGTTTGACGGTAGACTCGCGATTATGTGAACTAATCACATTTGCCATATTTCAACATTTCACATACAGTAGTGTAACGTTTTTCTATTCTTAAAACGTTGCCGGGGTTTAGAAAAAAAAATACACAAGGGATATATTTAAATCAACTTGGTTTATTAACAGGCTTGCGAACTACTTAAAGTCTAATAAAAGAGATCAAAATAAACACTAAAATTAAATCACTCACTACTTACTATTAAAAATGCTTATTAATTAAATCGCTTAATTAGTAATGTCTTAATTTATGTAAACGATTTATTTGCATCGGTATTTATATCACACGTACTAATTCGCTCGTATTTATGTCCACTCGCTATTTGCTTATCTACACAATTCAACTCGTATCGACTGACAGACTGACCGATAACCACGCGTTATTTTATATCTAGCGCCGGAACTACGAGATTGTTCGGGAAACATCTAGGGCGTGCTTCTAGATTCAGGAGAATAATCACGAATCTTCGACCCGGTACTGCCCTCTATCGTTCTTCTTTGGAACCTCGTACGTAGTCTTTTCTTCCGCTACGCTAGCGCCACCCCGGAGCGCCCAACGAAACCGCCAGTTTAAAAATTGGCGCTCGTTACGGTGTAGTATTTATATAATTGCGAGGCTACTGTATTATATTTTTGTTATTAACAATCATAGGAAAATTATTTAGTTAGAGTAGGAAGGAATTGTTATTGAATCCATATAAAACTTACTCGTGTAGTAGCTTTAGGTAGAGCAAGGGTTTAGGATGATTTGCAGTTATTTAGCTTTTCATAAATAAAGTATACGCGGTGATGGAAGGCGGTCTCGGTAGATTTTCCTGCTTAGTACGCATATTGGTATTAATGTAGTGGCTGCTATGGTAATACATCATCTCTTATGTTTCTGCCTAACAGTTGTACAAGAATCTTTAACATAAATGACATCAGACTTATTGGTCTCAAAGATTTTACTCCATCCTGTTCCATTTAACCAGGTTTTGGAAGTTTGCTTGTGCACCCTTCAGGTCATTGGCATGTATCCCAGTGTGAGACTTCCCATGAGTAACATCACCACAACTAAGCGTCTACAACAAAAGTTCCGGACCCTTTTGTAGCGTAATTGAATAAATCCCATCCGATCCTAGCGATTTATATGATTTGAATGAGTTAATTGGTCAGTTTACTTTTTCTATATTGATCACTTTCTTTGTAACCCGCAAGTACTCCCTGGATGCCTCGCAGGTCTACATTATTGCAGTCTTGCAGTGATTAACAGGTTAGTCTAGAGATCTGGAAATGCACCCGGAAAAGTTCTCTTATGCTCTCATCTCCTATCTTGGTGTAGCCTCCGCTTTAGATTTTCAGAGTGTGTATTGAGCTGTGAGGTTTTTTGAATAATATTCCAGTGAGTTTGGCACATTTCGGAACATACTCAATGTTCCCGCAGTGCCTCATCCAGGATTCTCTTTTTGAACACCAAAATTTTGTCAGTCCGGGCTTTCTTATATTCATTACAGACCGACGTTTTCTTAATTTTGTTGAGTTTTTTTCTTGACTTTCCTTACCACACTTTCAAGGTTTCTGTTCCACCAAGACAGATTTCTGGAAACTCCCTTATGGGCCGTTGTAATAATGTCTTAGATTTGCTCTACTACGAATTTCAGGCCTATTGTGTTGTTTATCTGTATATCGTTACATATATTACTTCTCTTCTTGACTTCTGCACTATACTACTATATAATATAAATATTGCACTGGAAAAATTTGGAGGAGATGGCAATGTAGTATTCCTGCCATATCTTTTAGTAGGCGCTGTGATTCTCTAAATGGTGGTGAAAGGATATATAATGGTATAGCATATATAAGTAAATTTATGAAATAGATGTCAACATTCAAAAATATTTGTTCTTTAAGGAAATAGGAAATCAAAGCTCTTAAACTGATACTTAGAGAATTACAGAGTCAGTCAAAAAAAAAAGGCGATTTCAAAAAAGGTCAATGTCGCTGGAAAACTCCTACATTATTAATTTAATATTTACTTAAATTAACTAATAAGACATAACATTATGAATTAAATTAAATTATTGTTAGGATGGGTCTTTATGTGTAAATACGCACTAATTTATTTAATTTAATAGTTTTTATGGCTACTGGCGAACGCTTCACTCAATTTTATAGCTGTGTATATTCTAAATTACCTGAAATAACATAAAAGTAAAGTAGAACGAACTACACTTGTATAATTTTTAATAAATTAATTTTAGAATAAATTTATGCAAACAAATAAACCAGCCCAGAATTAAGAGTTAAATGGAATAGTGATTCGTGGATATTCCATATTTTACATGGGGATTCTTTCGAAATACTGTGGTTATGGAAAGAACTTTGAAATTGTTGGTAAATATATTGCCTATCGTCAAGGCCATGCTATCATTCTACCGCCTATTCTATGGTTGTTTTTAGATCCTGGAGAAAAAAAGCTGCTTTTGTTATTGGACATTCCAATACTATAGAGTTATATAGTATGTTCAAATGTGCAAGAAATATAGATGACAATTCAAATTGAAAGGGTAAAACCATTTTGATTTATTGATTACTTTTAGTTTCTTTGTTTTCTAGGAAAGAATATATATATATAACCACATATACCTGTTTTCTTATTACACATGTGTCCTATAAAAATTATCAACGAATTAATTAGTAGGCCAATTATTTTTTATTAAAACACTAAAGATTGTTTTGCAAAATCCATTCTGTCTTTGTCTTCCTGCGAACATTTTTTGCACGGCTTATAAGTATTTTCTGTTTAAGTTTTTTTTAGATCGAATTGTAAGATATTTTAAAACGTGATTGATGATTTAGAATGATAGTATGTGTCCTTTACAGGTTTCGAAATGCACACAACCCCAGCATCTCTTCTGGCCTTGGGAATGTAACCCAAAGCGTGGCTAGCCCTAAATATCACCAAGAGAGACCCCATGAGGTCTCTAATTGCCTCCTGCAGTAATCTTGGAAACAGTCCATCTGGTCCCAAAGATTTATACGGATCAAACGATTCTGCCCATCGAACAATATGAGGTTTGAAAATATCGTTTAATTGTCTGAAACTCTGAAATCGTCTTTTGGCAAACAGTTTATGGATCTAGTAATAAATGCTCTTAATAATATTCTGTAAAATACAGGATTGATTTCCGCGATACATTGTATAATCATATTTTCTAAGTAATCGTTATTTTTAAAAGGTCGAAACTTGTAAATGTTGTTCTTTATGTAACCCCGAAAAAGAAATACATTGGATATAGTTTGGCGATCGTGGAGACCAGAATTTTTTTGAATAACTTTGAAAAGGAAAAGAAAGAAGCATTTAATAGTTTTGGAGCAAAAAAAAACATTGGAAATGTGGTATATGCTGTAATTATTTCGTTTTATTTCAAAACTGAACAAATTGTGCAGCAAACATAATTCCCATTTAAAAATTTTCAAACTAACTAATTTTACATACTATGCATGATTTTCTCTTACAAATTGTGAACAGAATAAGATATGGATACTGTATGAGCTTAATCAATTTTGTATACAGCTAATTCCGAAAAAAAAAAACGATTAAATCTATTTTTTTTCCTCAAATTAAGCGAAACTTCTTATTTGGATATATCGTTAAGTTTGAAACAACAGTTATTAACAAGAGAATCTTCTAAACCCAGACACTGAGATACTTTACTCTTAGCTTGATTTTAAAATTTTGACCTTCCCTCGTATACAATTAAATTTTCGGCAGATTTGGTGAGTGCTATTTTAGTTTCAAGACATGCAGAGACAATTTGTAAGAAAAAAGGTTTACTAAATTCAAAGACAAAAGGAAATTTTCCTTACTGCGCACTTTCTGCCATATGCTCATTAACTTCATCATAATTATCAAAGTAGGCCGATCGGTCTGAAAATTTGCATACCGTCATTCAATTTTTCATTCTGAATAACATTTCTCTTAGCAGTATTTTCGAAAACTATGAAGCGAAATGCTACTACTTTACCTAAAACAGAAACAGTTTTGACGCAGCAGCTGAAAAGCCCTACTGGATTTTTAAAAAATTCGAAAGCAAACGATAAATAAGTTACACCAAGAAGGACTCTTTTCCCGGTTATTAAATTCCAATTTAAAAATTTTATGTTCAGTTTCTTATTATCAACTCAATATATGGACAGAGTGTTCGAATAAATAAATTATTTTTTTTCGGGATTAAGTCTAAAATTAATCTGATAAACAACATACTTCTGAAGTTATTTGCATATCAATTTGCAAAAGAAATCAACGTAAAAATTTCTCAAGCATACGAATCCTTTTGCCATAGAATACAGTAGATTTCATCATCATTTAATTAAACTTCACTCGTCAATCTGTGCGTTAATTTGTAAACTGGAAAACAAATTTAATAATAACTCCCACTAATTTAACGCAATTTACTACGAATACTTACATCATCATTCTGACTCTAATCCAATTAAAACCAAATGTCCTACTACAGACATTGTATCTTACTACTTTTACTTGTGTATATGTAACTGTAGCACACCTCGCAACACAAGGAGTGCCGACTGAAAACATGTATGTCCCAAATACCCCAAATAAATGACTATTACGCAACGTCGCATGCTGTAACTCCGAAGAAACACAGTCAATAAGTATTATAAATTAGCCAGTAAATATTATTACCTCTGTTGCGAATGGCAAGTCTACATCGTGTTTGCGCTTAACGTCTAGATATCCTTGAAATATTTTCCAAGGATGTATTGACAGAAAAATGCGCGTGTGAGAAAGCTCTGTGTGATAAAAGACGATATGCATATATAAAAAAAAAATCATCATCCCCACGCATGAATAAATGAAGTAAAAGTGAAGTAAAACGATACATTGGCGCTGAGGAATGCGTAACCTGATAAGAAGGACACTACTAATGACCTTTAAGTGCTCCTACAAACTTCTGTAAGCGACATACGATATACGCCGATGGTGGTTCGCTTTATGAGTTCATATAAATTCTGCGGAATCGTTGCAGCGTATCGATCTGTTGTATAATTCAAATCTGAGGCAATATGTAACGTCAAATAAAGCTTAATTTAAAATGATATAAATTTAAGTGCTAAAAGTTGTGAATATCCAGTGGAAAATGTTAAATAATTTAGCAAAATGTTAGTTCCTTGTATCCTTTACGACCTATTAATCTTCTGTTGACATATTTAGTATAATTGGCCGGTAGACGTCTGTTATTTTCAAGCTTAGTATATTTAAAGCATTAACCTACTGCTGTGGACGGACACCCAGTTTTCGCCAGAGTTTTTTTTTAAGTTGCATAGATTTTGTCTTGTTTACTCCGTTCAGCCTTTGTCAATGTTTCGAGAGAATTTTCACAGATGTTGATTTTATTTTTATATAAGATTTAGTTAAAGATTTAATTGTTTAATATATTTAATTTAAGTGTTCAGTCTTTTTAAGTTAATTTCATTCATTTAGAATGTCTAGCGTTCGCTTGTATAGTTTATGTTTTGAGATTTCGTCCGTTGGCGTACTGATTTTGTGCTGTTGTTGTTTGAAAAACGACTGGGGAAATTGTTTGAGGCAGTTCTTTGGTCGATTCTCAGCGTGAGTACATGTAATTTGTTTGCTGCCATTTTGTTAATACTTTTGATTTAGAGATTTGTTTCGCTTATATTGAATTTTATTCTGTCCATCAAGGAACTCGCTTAGTAATAATTATTATATTGATGTGTGCACATCATAGTTGTAAGATCATTTATTATTTTACGTGCAGTATATTTCAGTTTAGTTCTTTTATTATAGTTCAAAGATTTAATTTCTCCGTTTTTCATTTGCTGTTTCATTTTTATTTATCTATCAACTCGGTTTGGGTGAGTAGAAAGCATTGTGCTTGCTTTTAGTTTTTCATTCTTGTTATTTACTAGAAATTGTCCACGTTTAGTTTGTTTTAATTTGAAACCACGTGGATTTTATTGAAAAAAGAATTATTTTCGTGAACTAGTTAATCTTTTGCTTTGATATAGGAAATAGCATTGTCCTATTGTAATTCAGAATCGCGAGCAGTTTTTGATTTAAGCCAGGACACTCTGTTCACGGTTTTTTTTTTCTACAAAAATTTGTAATTAACATTTTTTTTTAATAATAAATTTTTGATTGTTATTAACGTCATTCAAAATTCTGTTCTTTTATTTTAAATTTAAACCTTTCAATTTTTGGGGTATTTAAGAAAGTCAATTTTCATTCACTCACATCTTACTTTTCGCGGTTGGATTCAAGTTTTGATTCGGGAGGGAAACTCAGAGTTTAATTGTTCTTTTGCGCCCTTTTAAATTTTTATCCGTTGAGCTAGCTAATTTAATTTTTTTTTAAAATTCATTTTTGCATTTTCAATTACAATCAGTACACAGCACTACGTTTCTACTGGAGGTACATTTAAACGATTATGACCTTCTTGCGGACTAATAAATTAGTTATCTGGCTATCGCGAGATTTAAATTCTCTAAGTGCAAAGATTAGCATGCTGAAGCTGTAAGAATCTGGACCTTACCCCTTTCTACACATTGTGGTGGCCGGGATGGCATGTCAAAAAAATTCGACTTTTTTAAAGAATTTACCACAAAAATTAATAACAAAAGTGAGTAGGATCAAGACACTAACCTAAAATCGAATAGAAATACCATCAAATGGTGCATGGATGGTTTCAAAATGGCGGGAGGAATTGGAATAAGAATATACGAACCTAAAACCAAGTATTTCAAATGCTTGTGGAAGTACCCAAATATCTTCCAGGCGGAAATACACGCTATTGAAAAATGTTTTCAGTTCAATAATGACAGGAATTAACGAAAACAGGCGATTATCATTATGTCTGATAGTCAAAAAGCCGTCAAAGCTCTAAGCTCATACAAAATCACTTCGAAGATGGCCTGGGAGTGCTAGGAGAAATTAAAGGAGCTTGGGAAAAGAAACAAAGTAACCCTTCTGTGGGTATGGAATTAATGATAACAAGTGGTATTATGTGGAGAAAATAAAGCAGAGATTTCTTTGTCAATGTATTTATTTGCAAAAATTGCAAGCTTTTTACAGTAAGAAATTAACAAATTAATGTATTTCTGCTAATAACTGTAATGATTAAGAGGAATTGTTTCCAAGAAAAATGTTCTCCTCACGCAGAATTCCA
Source organism: Protaetia brevitarsis (assembly GCA_004143645.1). Lineage (NCBI taxonomy): Eukaryota > Metazoa > Arthropoda > Insecta > Coleoptera > Scarabaeidae > Protaetia > Protaetia brevitarsis. Next base: position 52,131 of record RXPK01002934.1, on the reverse strand, counting down.
ACCTACACTCTCTCGCTTACCGGACGAATGCCCTACCAATTAGACCAGAGAGGAGCATGCAGATTCGAGCGATATCCACAGATAATGGACATACATCAAATGTGTCATCAAAATTGTCAATAATTATCACAAAATTTCAGCTAAAATCTAAATTCTAATAATAGTAATCTCTCAAGCCCCAATACCTTACGTTGACCACGAGGAGTGAAGTTAAATTTAACCTGCGAGGCTGTAGGAAGTACACCTATCGGTGATACTGTCTTTTTGACAATGTGTATACTATCAGGCTTGTAGTTTTGTCAATAAATAATATAGTATAGTATATTATAGCATATAACGACCTATGTCGATATTAGATCTGAAAAGGCCGTCCTGCCGGCCTCTTAATCATTACAGTTATTAGCAAAAATACATTAATTTGTTAATTTATACTGTAAAAAGCTTGCAATGTTTGCATATTTGCCATCCTGTCGGCCTTTTCAGGTCTAATACATGCACTTACCCAAAACTGTTGGGGAAACATTAACAAAATTAAATTAAAAAAAATAAGTCGGTATTTCTAAAATGATAAAACAAGTTATGCTGATGGATAAGAGGTTAAAATTAACAGAAAGGTGGATGATTCTTTATTTCGAAGAAGATTTTGGCAACACTGCCTTATAGAATCAATTGTCTTTGGAATGTGTTATAAACAGAAACAAGGTCAAAGATGAATTATAGTTCAAATCTAGTTTGGTATCATACTTTATTCACAGCCTGAATAGACAGAATATTTTCTTTGGATCAAAACAAGATCCATAATAGGTCAATTCCTATATAAACTCTATTTTCCTCTAGAAAAAAATATATTTTTTAAGTAATACATTTAGATTTTCATATTATTCGTAAAATATTACGACAGCGTTCTTTAATACTTCAGTATACATATTGTAATACTACGAGGTAGCACACAGCCCGGATAAAAAAAATCAAAATATGATGCTTTATTTAAATTATCAAAATTCAATTTTAAACATCCTAACGTTATCTATTTTATTACTTTTAAGTATGCCCTCCCAAATAGCCAGAATTTCTGACTGCAACAGTCTAGAGGACGCTCTGACGTTAAAAAAAATACGAACAGGAAGATACCCCCTTAATATTTTTAGCACCACCAAGGACACTATGGTGTACCTATGTGATTCTATGCCTAAATGACGGATAGATCAGCATATGCAATATTTGAGGGTAAAAATTACTAAACATTCGTGTCGTGAATACTACTAATCAGTAAAATCGAACTGCCATCTTATAAAAGATTTCGACCAGTGCTCACAAACTGGTTGGCGGTTGTGTACAAAATTTTCTAATCCAACAATTGTCGAACATTACAATAAAATTTCTTATAAGTACATATCCGCATCATAGAGGGCAGGTCTGGTCAGGACACCGAATAGAAGCTTTCGTACTTCTAATGGTTCAGTAACGGGAAATTTCTCTAAAAAAACGTCGTCGGAAAAGAATTACCCAATAGTTTTGCAGATAAATTGTAGATTTCAGATTAGAATTTGGAATAAATAGGATTATATCAATATGCAAAAAACAGTTGTAGACGGCGATTGTCTTTGCAATGGCTGCAAGTGCCTCAAAAGGTCCGTTGAAGGTACCGATGTGAGGGGCATATTGGATATTTAACATATGAGAAAGAATATAATTATTTCAGAATTCTGGAAACACCTTGCATTAATTATAAGATTAAGATAAAGGTGAGTGTGTTTACACCATAAAAAGATATGTAGCAATGAACTTGTATTACAAATACATGTAAAAGCGTTATTAAACTAAATTTAAGCAAAATAAATACACTGTAAAGAAAATGAAAATGTTCTGAAATCGACCCAACTTTGATCTGTCAAAATCTGTTATAGATATTTAATATTCATGTTCTAAAATTTAATTTCGATCTATAGGTGTCTGAAAAAAAAATGTGTTTGAAGAACTTCTACATCACCTGGATCGTCTGGCTGTTTCCTGAGACATTCTATATCCTTTTTATTATTTTAAATCATGTAAAAGTAAAACTAATAACGGTACAATTAAATAATAATAATTTAATAATAATTTATTAAACCATGACAATATGTTTTTATCGCAAATTATAATTGATTCAACCACATGACAAAAAATGAACGCCCACTCTTTCAGGTAAGACTTTAATGAAAATTTTGATTAGCATGAGAATTGAAGAATTGATATTGCCCTACAAAAGTAACTCGCATACTGATTTTAAACAGCGCACATTCATCGTTTAAACTGGCGAATATTATTTAGATCTGACAAAAGTTCTTCTTAACACAGTAGTTGCGCAATAATAAATAACTTTCTCGCCGACTAAACTGTTCTCATTGTAGAGTAACGAAACTGAGGCAATGCGAAAGTTACGTAAAATAATCTCGCATACGAGTGGAACAAGAATCGGTTCCGAATATTTGCAACAACAACGAGGGTACAGAGGTTTCATTCCACCAGCTTTAACGGGCAAAAAAAGATTCGCAGAACGAATAAATTACGTAAAATATACGGTGCTGATTAAGAGATTTATGAAACCGTGTAAATTTTTGCACGAATCCGTTTTGCTTTGTCGGCATGGAGACTTTAAAACTTCAGAATTGGTTCAATGGAAATTAAATATTTCTTTTTGATTGCGATTATTTTGTATGCAGTAAAAACCGCTTCTTACTAAATAAGCTTTGTGTTGTAATACCTTTTTCTGCACATGTTTTTATTACTTGAAGCATGTTGTGTGCTCGTTACTCTTTCTAAAACATTGGGCGTAGTGAAAGCACCTGCATTTTTTTTAATCTATTCATGTGATTTAGAAGATACTTTGTATTGGCAAATACTTTTTCAAGAGCGCTCATTTCTGCATTTTTTTAGTCATAATATCAGTTGCTTAATACAACTTCCGAATCTTTCTAATTCTTACGTTTAGGGTTCCAAATTGACCTAAATACAATATAATTTATTATTTTATACCTCCAAAGTGAATCTTTTGCTGATAAAGATTTAATAAGATCTTTTATTCAGAGCCATGAGAGGTTTAACATAGTTCTGAATAAAATATAATCCCATTCAGAGCCAGCGACAAACATTTAAAGATAGGGCTACTTAGTCTGTTTAACAAAAACTCGCTCATATCTCAGAATCTATTATAGCTATAGGGAATGCTGATATAAAGCGATAGGGGATGATATTTACTTCCTAATTTCGAATTAAAATACAGAGTGTTCTATTTAAAAAAATTAAGTTTTCTGCATTTGAAAATATGTGACTTTGTTCTTCAGTTTTGAACACCCTGTATGTTAGAATGTAAAGTGTGTGTACCGTTTCTTAGGGTTATATCTACGTTCATAACAGCAAATTTGGAATCTCTACTTGCAGTATTAACCGAGATATTAATTTCTCAATGATGCAATGATTGACTAAAAAAAAAAGAAAAACTTAAATAACTCAAAAACGGCAACATGTAGCTATAGGATAACTAATGAAAACTGACGTATTTATGGTTGTAGAATCCAAAAATGAACAAAAAATTAGATCATTCTATTTAAAATAACAAAGTTGACGTCCATTTCCAGTCACGTGGAATACCCTGTATAAGTTACTCATGACCATTTGGGAAACAATCCAGCATTGATAAAATGTCACTTAGTTTTCAGTTATAAACAATGCTGGCACGTTTAATTTATACGTACGAAGATTACTTAAATTTGTTTATTTATGGAGAATGCAATAAAGTGATAACAAGAACATGCGCTACCTTTGCTGCTCGGTATTCTCAGAAGCCGCCACTAAACACAGTTAAGCGAATAATACAAGATTTTAAAAGTGGTCAAACCAAAAATTCAAAAATATGTACCTACATAACAAGCATAGACACTTATTTAGAATACTTCATAATAACAGCATAAAACATCGTATTTCAATTACAAAAAAGATAATAAACAGCAAGGAACCCAAAATATATTTTAACAAATGTTCAAAACAGAATTTTAGACATTTTAAAAAACTACATAAACTACATTCTTACACCATACATACATTTTTTACTAATTAGTTATCTTAAAAAGCATGCATTTTAGATGCGAATACGACTTCTTTGTATTTTTGTAAGGGCAGTTTGATCAGAAAGAGAAAAATAGGTAGTTGTGTTTAAACAAAAAACTTTTGATACCTTTTCAATTCGACAGTTTAACCGTAATTTTCGGACATACTGTATAATGTTTTCGGAAAATTCATTCGGTTTCAAATGCTATCTTTTACGGTCAACAATTCTACAAACTTTTAGTTTTCCAAATTAAATACCTTTACGGTTATAGAAGTTGAGAGAAGATGCATTCGTCCATCTGTCAAAAATTTTAAAAAAATGCAAATATTTCACACATGGTTAAAAATAGTTGTTTTAATAAACTTGCTTTAAAAATTGAACGGGGAATTAAAAAATGTAACAATATATGGGGTGTTCCATTTAAAAAAACAAAGTTGACAGGCACTTCCGGTACAACCGGGTGCCTCAGATTATTAAAAATATTTTAGTTCAATAGCGCACGTGGGCTTTAATATCCTGCGGAATTTGCAGAAGTTTCCAATGTATACTCTTTGATATATCGATCGATGCAGTTCCTCGTGAGACACCCTGTATATAAGTACATACGATTTAGAACGAAGTTTTTTTCGTAAACATTCGCAATTTAATTAAATTACCCAAAATACATACAAAGATTGACATTTCTATATGAACCATATGAACTTTTCTAAGGATTATTTAATACAACCGTGTATCATGATAGATTCAAGTTATTCTAGTTAATGAAGTTTCCTAACTATGAATTTAAAGCTATATCCAGAAAAAATAGAACATTAAACATATTGATGTATTTCTAACCCTAACACACATTTTGATTAAAATATATGCTCTTTTCAAATGTATTTCTTTATTTTTCTTGCATTTCATCCGGGATAGATGTTGTAATCTGCTCCTCACGCCTTAACATAATCATATTTTGAAATTGCACCCACTTCTCTGTATTTGTTTTCCTACCAAAATATATCTTGCACATCTCCAATTAAGGAAATTCAAATTTGCCGCACTTTCCTCCTACATTTTCAAATGATTCCTCCAGAAAATAACATTAAAAATATTTTAACGATATTAAAAGCCCATTGCTGTTATCATATTATCTCATACGATAATTACTTTTGTTTAAATTTCCGACCGGTGTGAACTTGGCAAGCAACTTTATTAAAAAAAAATAAACGTAGTACGGTTCGATTGTACTTCGTTTGTACCCGTTTGTACCACCTTCAGTTTTGTTTGTACCTCAAAGGTTAAAACAATAGAAAGGGTTAAAAGAAAAATTAGCAAGCAAGTACAAGATATTCAAAAACGGACAACGCCATTCGAAAGAGCATTGTTTGTACCCGTTTGTACCACCTTCGTTTTCGTTTCTACCTCAAAGGTTAAAAAAATAGAAAGGGTTAAAAAAATTTAGCAAGCAAGTACAAGATATTCAAAAACGGACAACGCCATTCGAAAGAGCATTGTTTGTACCCGTTTGTACCACCTTCGTTTTCGTTTGTACCTCAAAGGTTAAAAAAATAGAAAGGGTTAAAAAAAATTTAGCAAGCAAGTGCAAGATATTCAAAAACGGACAACGCCATTCGAAAGAGCATTGTTTGTACCCGTTTGTACCTCTTTTTACATCGTGTGTACTTCAACCAAACCGGAAGTAGTGACAATTCAAAATCGGAAGTAGTGACAATTCAAAATATGTCAAAGAGAGAAATTTGGCTATTTTTTAAGATATCAAAAAACGACCAAGGCTATTCGAAAGAGCATCGTTTGTACCCGTTTGTACCTCTTTTTACATCGTTTGTACTTCAACCAAACCGGAAGTAGTGACAATTCAAAATATGTCAAAGAGAGAAATTTGGGTATTTTTTAAGATATCAAAAAACGGCCAAGGCTATTCGAAAGAGCATCGTTTGTACCCGTTTTTACCTCTTTTACCATCGTTTGTACTTCAACCAAACCGGAACCATTTGAAGATATGAGAGGGAAATTTCGCTAATCTTTGAGATATCGCACAACGGGCAATGTCATTCGATTCAATACGTTGAATATGCCGCTACACGACTCAATTGAATATCTTTCTTTATAATCTCCCTAGCAGAGGTCTATAATAATTAGATAATAAGAAAAGTATAATTGGTGTTAAATGCATACATTTACAACCGGTATCTGCAACCAAAGATATAGAAATATATAATAAGAGATGGTTTAAAAACAACATACATATTTAAGAATATACTTAAAGGTCTCACAAACTAAAAATTAAATACATAGTTAATAAATAAATAGTGGTCATATTACTAGGTTGTCTGACCTAATTTGGCAAAATGCAGATATCTGTATTTATATGTTTTCTAAAATAGGGGATAGGAACCTTGGTCGATTAAGACAAAAATGTAACATAAACATTGAAAAGAACTACTTACGGTTTCGCTGAAGTACAAACGATTTTAAAAAAGGTGCAAACAGTTGCAAACGATATTCTATAGAATAGCGTTAGCCACCATGCGATATCTCAAAAATTAGCAACATTTCTCTGTCCGACATATTTTCGTATGTCTCTACTCCGGTTCCCTTTGAGGTACGAACGATTTAAAAGGAGGTACGAACGAGTACAAACGATGCTTTTTCGAAAAGCCTTGGCTGTTTTTTGATAACTCAAAAAATAGCCAAATTTCTCTCTTTGACAAATTTTGAATTGTCACTACTTCTGGTTTGGTTGAAGTACAAACGATGTAAAAAGAGGTACAAACGGGTACAAACGATGCTCTTTTGAATAGCGTTGGCCGTTTTCCGATATCTCAAAAATGAGCGAAATTTCTCTCGCCAACTTACTTATTTTCAAATGTTTCTACTTCCGGTTTGGTGGAAGTACAAACAATTTAAATGGAGGTACAAACAGGTACAAACAATGCTCTTTCGAATGGCGTTGTCCGTTTTTGAATATCTTGCACTTGCTTGCTAAATTTTTTTAACCCTTTCTATTTTTTTAACCTTTGAGGTACAAACGAAAACGAAGGTGGTACAAACGGGTACAAATAATGCTCTTTCGAATGGCGTTGTCCGTTTTTGAGTATCTTGTACTTGCTTGCTAAATTTTTTTTTAACCCTTTCTATTTTTTTAACCTTTGAGGTACAAACGAAACTGAAAGTGGTACAAACGGGTACAAACGAAGTACAATCGAAGCGTACTACGTTTATTTTTTTTTAATCAAGTTGCTTGCCAAGTTCACACCGGTAAATTTCCGGTGTTACTGCATGCTTATTGAAAGAGTCGTCACCAAAACTTTGAATGAAATATCAAAGGTACTTACATACAGAAGTATTCTTCCCTAATCTTTGCTCGGAGTGACACTGATGATGCAAATCTCGAGTCTTTCTCTCTCTCTCTCTCTAGTTACCCTTTCACAGTTTTTGCTGGGATGGTAATTCTTGGAGGAAACAATAAATTTCGTCTTTTAGGCATTTTTCTTTGAAATTTTTTAACTATTATTGAAGATAGATGATGTAGCTGAACTAGTAAGTCGGATTTTGCAAAATTATTTAACGAAAGGAAGTCTTAAATTCAAGTATTCATCGCTACAAAAATCTGAAACACATTCATATATTTCTGAAATGGAAAAAATCTAATGAAATGTTTAGATTTGAATGTTGAAAATTATGAAATGTTAACTCAGAACCTCATTGGTTAGATATATTGAAAACAATAACAAATAGATTTAAAACTGCCTTCCTGAAAAGATTTTTGCTCGAAATCAGTATTTGTAAATTCAACTTGTGCAACCATGGGTAATAAATAAGTGTATACCAGTTGCTTCTAGTAGTGAGACTACTGTTCGAGATTTTGTACTCTCGCACAATTCTCTCAGAACACAGCACACAACACTAGCACTATAGAGAGGTAAATTCAAGCGTATCATGCTCAAATATACCTGCGCTCTAACAAGCAATTAAATTACATAATACTAAACTATAATAAACATCACTAAGGGCAATATTTAGGCTATTATACGATTGTTCCAAGTATACATTCTTTACGACCATGTTGTGAAACGAAGTTACTAAATTTCAAACATCGTACGAAGTAAAGGCGAGATCCTCGAGAAGCAAAGTAGGTATAGATAAAATAATCACTTTTCGAAATTGAAAATGTTTCTTTTAATTGCAGCTAAGAGATATTTTTAGAAAATTATGCAAGATCTTGGTTTATAAACGGTATTTCGTGCAACACCAACAAAACCTCTTTCTCTTTGTGTCGTTCTGTGTAAAAGTGAATATATTCCGTGCTTTTAAGTATCTGATGTACTTAATTGGATACAGAGGATTTGGTATATAATTTTTATTTGTTTTAAATTTATTTTTGTTGCATTTGGATAGAGTCATAACTATGTCATTGTGTAATTTCATTATTATGCAAAATCGTCATTTAATATAAATTTTATTTTAGAATATGTTGAGCAAATTACTCAAGAATTAAAAGATTATAGAACAGATCAAAATTTTGAAAACATTATTAATTCAGTAGAGAGGATGGGATACATCTATTGCATCGTCTTTACTCAGTTTTTTTCCAGATATTCGCCAGAGAAAAAAATAAAAGAATGTTTGATTATGAAAAGGAACACGTAATCTTCAATTAATGTTAATGATAATTTATAAAGTACATTTCTTTTTTGCAATACTAGACAGTACTCCATCATCCCTAAGTGAAGGATTACATTATTAACAGATAATCATGAAATGTTTAAAATCATTCATAATATCAACGCCCTCAAACAGTGGAAAGAGGAAGATATTTTAAAACATTGAAAATACATACACACTTAAAATCAAAGCAGAAATCAAAATGCTCATGATATTAACCAAATCTTTACAGGTTTTCATAAGAAAAACGATCTATCTCTCCACTCATATTTTAAACTTTTTATATGAGAATAATTTAGAAAATATATTTCCAAATACAGAAGTTGTTTTAACCTTTCAGGACGGGAAATGACTAGAATTGGATAAATTTGTCTTACCTACCAGACGAGAAACGACTCGAAGCATCGGCTTTCAACTAGAGTCCTTATATACGAGGTATAGCTAAGTGTACAATGATGTAGGAATTATTTGAAACACACATGTTTAGTAGTTACATTTCTTTTAGTTCATTTTCAGTTTATAATCCCTCAAGGAGATACATTAATGTCCGTGTATTCTATAGTGTACATAGTAAACCTTATTTTGCTTCAACTTTCTAATGTTCACATACAGAATATTTGAAACACTCTTGCTTTAACAAAATTTTAGAACAAATTGGTGGTATTGTTTTTAATGGTAAATATTCCAATAATAATCACACTGATCGCAAGCTTTTTACAGTAATTAACAAATTAATGTATTTCTGCTGATAACTGTAACGATAAGAGGAATTTTTCCCAAGAAAAGTGTTCACCTCACGCAGGATTCGAATCTACACTCTCTCGTTTACCGGACGACTGCCCTACCAATTAGGCCAGAGAGGAGCGTGTAGATTCGAGCGATAATTTAACCTGTGTCGATATTAAATCTTGAAAGGCCGGCAGGACAGCGAATATGTAAAGATTGCCAGCTTTTCACAGTAAGAAATTAACAAATTAATGTATTTCTACGATTTTATTTGATGAAAATTAATAATTCAAGTATAACGTGCACTTTTCAAAACATTTTTATTTTATTGTGTTATTTTTACACTGAGAAAAATATTTCTGTATACAAAACTACAGCTTTGAATTGACAACAGTGGATAATAATCGCAAAATTACATTTCTTTGTTTGGAATAATAAAGCATACTTTGTGAAATATGTAATTCCGGAATTAATATTCTAATAAATATTTAATTGATATTTGAAATTAATAATATATTCTTAGTTTAATAGTTTATTTATTTATCGAAATAAAATTATTTTATTAAGTATATGTGACCATCCACATGGGATGCCCTCCATTCCCGAGATGTCAAAAATTAACGCAGGAAAACGATATTAGTTTCATCGCATCTTGAAAAATGCAACTAATAACTTTGAAAACTTCTGAAATCTAGATCTCGCTCGTTAGGGTTTTCTCGTAGACGGTCATATACTATATAAGTTTAGATGTTTCCTACGGCTTCGCCTTCATGCGTTTTTCTAAATATGAAATAGTGTTGAAAATTTACATATTACGAGATTAAATACAGCCAAATCCTTTGCGCATCAACTGTCCCTTCTACTGATCCGCAAGAATCAAGGTCCATCTGTATTAATAAACATCCACTCTGAAGGAAAGATAAATTCATATTTAAAAAACGAATATATTTATTTATCAAACCGAGTTTTAATTGCTTTAGACCAGCGCATGCTTATTTAAGTCTAAATAGTGTATATAGATACGATTATTTTCACATTGTTGTGGCTATTCAATAATTTATTTCGATGCGATTCACTTACGAAAATGTTTGTTAAATGGCAACATTCAGTATGATAGATATTTTCAAATATACAATCGGCTGCCGTTCACCAAATATTATTTTGCTGTAAATTCCAATTGTTAACGCCAAATTCCCACTTTTAATTATTTTATTTCACATACATTTTTAATATTTAAGGTAATTTATTTAAAGCAATAGTATAAATAGTTTATTTGTCTACCAACGCTTGTTATTTTGTTTATACAGTTTTGATGTTCATAGTTCCTGTGAAATTATGGTTATGTTAAAATATCAATTATACAGTACATATAATATACATTACTATGTATTAGAGCTATACGGTTTGCTGTAAATAAAATAGAAGGTATTATAAAAGTCGCTACCACTACACTTATTGCATTTATATGTATTCTCGGTGCATTCAACTATCTTGTAAAAACAGACGCAGAAATCCGTCTTACAACTACAAACAATAACCAATGCTATAATTTTCAAGAAGTAGGAAATCTCAGACTGCTCAATGTAATTACGGGTCTACGAGCAAATGTTTTATGATCAAAGTAAGAAATACATATCATAAGGTATTTAATATTGACAGAAAGCTGGTAAGAAAAAATACACTACTGACAGCGATGTGTACTACGCAAAAGTTGATAAAGCAAAGATAGAAGAAATGAGAGATTTGAGACGAAAATAATAAGGAAGGTAACTGGTACGATAAAAAATGACAACAGAATTCGAAAGCAAACAAGAAAGTGGAAGACACACCAGCTGAAAAGGATGGATGATAATTCGATACGTTGAAGATCTAAGACTAAAAGAGTTGCGGATGTTACGAATTAAATAATTAGAAATCCGGCAACATTATCCACAAAAATACAGAGTTAAACGCAGATTTTACACGCCTTCACCAAATACGAGTATATGATACACAGATAGCGATTCACAAGGGCTGTTGCAGCATATACATATACCTATAAACTGTTTGCTGCTACTTGGGATATATGTAAATCTAGTAATCAGCAATAAATTCTGCAACAGATGGTATTTTTTTTTCGAACTATCATTTACAACAGTCTAAACGTTAAACAATTTCTTTTTAAAATATTGTCAAAAATTCCTATATGTGGTCAAATTTAAATACTAAATAATGTTTGCAGATAACTTTATTTATCTATTTACTATGTTAATTATTGAATGCCATATACTCCAACCTTTTTTTTTTGTAAATTCATAGTATTTAGTTTACGCAATAGCTTTCAAATTTGCCGCCATGGTAGTTTTCAAAGTTTGATATAATTCGCGTTCGCTCCTATTGATCCACTCCAATAATAAAATAACAATGTGATATATATTATAACGAATATGTATTAAGGATTCAATAAACTTGTAATATCGGTTTATACCTAGTATAATAAACGTAAACGTATTGCCTCTAAAAATAGTTTATTATACATCAGTAAGTAGTATATGATAAACACTATTTCAACATTTCATATTGCGTAGACTTCATCATTTATTATACCAAGTTTAAACAAAGATTAAATGCAAACTTCTTCTAGACTCCTCACCACAAACTGCACTAAACTGAACGTACGTTTCAATAGCAATGATAGCTTTGCTTCATCAGCAGAAACACTGAACTGAATCAAGCTGAATCAACTGAAATTCATTAAGTTCAGTGTTTCTGCTGATGATGATAGCTTTGCTATTGAAACCTTCATCCAGTTTAGTGCAGTTTGTGGTGAATGATCTAGCAGAAGTTTGCAGTATTACCAGTACCACAGTTTAGAGTATTTCTGCTAAGTTTAAATGTTTCTTTACCTATTCTGTACATAAACTGTTCTTCAACATGTACGACAGAGAGAAGGGAAACTAATGCGCCTAATGCCAAACATCGGAAAACTAAATAATAGTAAGAAGGTGATTCTGGCCGATATTGTATATTCAACATATCTTTATGATGCTCCAATACAGGAAGACGCACTGGAGACTAAAAAGAATTGTCTACTGATGGAAAAGGCCCAGAGGAAAGTTTTAATTATAGTGGCTTCAGCCTATAAAACGGTATCCACGGTAGCACTCCAGGTAACCACAGGAACCCCACCCATAAACTTGATGGCACAGGAAAGGACAGAAATATATAAAGGCAGGAATCAAAGAACGGTAGCAGCCGCAAAAGACCGGGCGCTGAAAGCATGGCAGGAGAAGTGAAAAAATACCTCAAAAGGGGAATGGAGTAGGATGCTTATATCAGACCTGCGTAGGTGGATGAGACGTAACCACAGAAGTGTGGAGTTCTACCTGACACAATTCTTGACGGGACACGGGTATTTCAAAGTATTCATTAAATGAATAGGGAAGGCAATTGACGATAAATGTTCGTATTGTGGAGATGTGGATATCCCGGAACATGTCATTCAGCTCTGCGATCATTGGAAAGAAATCAGCCGGAAGGTACAGCAAAAAGTTAAAACGGAGCTGACTAGTACAAACTTGACTGAGCTTATGCTGAAGTCGCGAGAAAGCTGGAAGGTGGTGCATCAAATGATCCGAACAGTAATGAAAGCTAAGGAGCTACAAGAAAGACAGAGAGGTCAAAATAATTACGTAATTGGCTGATTTTTAGTGGGCATACCAAATATGACAGCTAATTGGAAGTCCCAAACTACTATGTCGATAGAGTGCACACATGGTATCCATAAAGGATTTGCCACAGGCAAAAAAAAACATGTGGGTTGGAGACATCCGACCGTTTATTATGCGACACACAGTATTGTTTAAGTAATTACTGCAGATAATAAAAACAAAGATATATCATCATTACGAGATTTAATTACATACATCAGGCATATTTCCCGCATTTTTTACATAATATATTAACTTCTTCTCCCATAAATGAGTAATTAAATTGCAGATTTATGTAGAACTATAATCATAATGTTTATTTCTGTATAGCATATACAAGGAACGCCAATAAACTGGTTCGTTAAAACATCTTAATTAGTTAACTATCAATTCGCATAAATTAAACTGTTGGCCAAAATTACTAAATGTGAAAATCTGGACGTTATACATAACTAAAGGCCAAAGGAAAAACATCTTACGATGATTTAGCCTTTTTGGCATATATGATTTTGATATGTATGTGTATACAGTGTGTCCCCGGATCGACGCATGAATAGCTATAAAGGCCTGAAAATTTTTGAATCGAAATTTCATCTTCTGGGGTTTAGCTCTGCTTGAGAAAAAAGTAATTTGTGCCATATTTTTAGTCTTTAAAACTCAAGTATGCCTTGGAAATTAAAAAAAAAAAGTGCTTTTTCTCACTAATAAAGTGGATTTTTTTTATAGAAGCTACTACAAAATGTTATTAAAGAAAGTCGTTCAGATTAATAAATAACGCAAGTATGGAAAATTTAAACAAGATCAAAATGATTTGTAAATTTCCAAGAAAAATCCCATTAATAATGTCTTTTTCGTAGGAGATACGATAAAATGTTGTTGGAAAAAGTTGTTCAAAAATTTTCAAACTGTTCAAGCTATTCCTGCGTCGATCCGGGGACACACTGTATAATTTGTGTGAGTTCAATAAATTGATATTATTATTATTATTATTATTATTATTATTATTATTATTACTATTATTATTATTAAAAAAAATATTATTATTATTATTATTAATAATAAAATAAAAGCCATTATAAAGAAAATATTTTAAATTCCATAGATATTCCGATGTATTGGGAATTATATAACTCTTATTGATCTAGCAAATTTCTTACATAATTTTATCTACCTATTAGATAAACAATAAAATATAATACAATAACATATTGCTAATATTTATATGTAACGGACATTAATATCAATGCATCGACAGGAAGCTGTCATACTGCATACATATATACTAGTCTCAGGACCATTCATATACTCATTAAAATAATAATTGCATTATTCGATTTCCAAATATTTTTGCTAGCCTGTGCAAAAAAAAATTCTTCAAAACATATTTTCCCAATTTAAGCAAGTAGTCCAATTTATCTTTGGCGTATTAGAGTATTTGAAGTATAAATATACCCGACAGTGAATAATAGAAGGATATTTAATCAATAGCTTTTTACAGCTACCTGTATCATTGCCAATATTGTAGCCAATTTGGGTACCAAAGCTTTAAACCTAAACTACCTCTGCAATCGAATTTGATTTTAACCTTCGCACCCTTTTCAATGATATTAACTATTTCATATAATGTTTAATATTAAGATATTCTACTTTTGTAGGTGCAGATGAAAGAATCTGTAACAACTGTTTTCACAATTAGTAATACAGATTGCTCGAAAATTAATCTTCCATGTAATTTTTCTATAGGCAGAGAATATCTATTTATTCTAGTTATTTGCTAGAGATTGACATGTCCTTGAAACCAACATATAATTAACTTTAAAATTTAACAAGTTTATTATAACTTTTAACTAGTGTCAAAATATAACCAATTACCAAATAGCGATTTTTTCAAATTCAAATTGAACCTAAACACGCCATTAACTTCTTTTGTCGAATTTTGGAGAAGTAAAGAAAACAACTGCAGGCTTGAATGCAAACTGCAAAAGGAATTGCTCATTTTAGTTAACGTACAATGTCTTATATCGTAGATATTGTTTTTTAATTTAATAACATCACAAAAAAGTAGCATTTGTTAATGTTGTTAGTTAAATTTAGCGATTTAACTAGTTAATTCAACATTTTAAAAGATAGTGTCATGAATTTATTTGCAATATATGTTAAAACTTCAGATTGTAAGCGAGAAACAGTTATTTTTCTATGCACTCTTTTACTGTAAAATTCAGTTTCTATTTCATACAATGCAATTAAGAATATTTTTTTTTCAAATGCTTTATTTTGTTTTCCTTGAGAAATCCATACCTCGGGTATATTCACCAGGATCACCCATTTTCGCATATTTGATCAAAGGATTCATTTTATCGTGTATTTGCAATTCAATTAACGATTCAAAAATTAATCATTATTGATCATGGAAATAAACAAATATAATATATAACAATAGTGTGTTCAATTAATAACCGTCACATTTATTTAAAGTTTGTTGGCCCCACTTCTGAAAATAATTGGAACACATTCTTTCCAATAAATATCGATGAATCGTTTGGAATTGAAAGTTTGAATTTAAAAAAGAAATTGTCATTCTATTCTAAAAAAAAAACATCTTAAAATAACAAAAAATATGCAATTTCTACCTGGTATGTAGAGATAACATAATCTTCTTTAAGCAGGCAAGTCCAATATAGATATATTATCACAAATATAACCAATAAAATAGTCACTAATAAACAAACCGACGATCAATAAAATTAGCAAAATCCAAAGATAAAAATTGTAATCACTGCACTCGCGTACCTCTGATCGAGGTTAGTAAGTCCAACGTGAACCAACTGAAGACACCTCTAGCACCAATATACAAGAGAGAGTGAAATTGTTCGTAAGCAAGGACCTCCGTTGAAGAACTACTGTTACCACTGCATGTGTGTGTATATTGCAACCCGTACTACCACCGTTACCTACTTTATATCAAAAGTACGATTGTGTGTGTTACATTTCATTTTACTGCTAGGTATATAACAGCTAACCGATATTCCATTATATTTTGCCACCATATATTATTAAAAAGGAGGCGTTACACGATTTTAAATTAGGGAAAAGAAAAAAAAATGGTACGCTCGAATTTAAAACTAATTTGCTTACAATTTTATACAAGAGAAATTATGGTTTACCAAAGACGAGGTAGATTGAATATAACGTATGTTATAAAATGTTATAATTTGGAATTTCTTAAATGTATATTTTTTTTTAAGATTGGCACAAAATATATGCTTTCATCATATGAAATTACTACTTACCGTTTGTTTAATAACAATAATTTCATTGGCAATGTGTTGAAACTGAGAAAATATTTTACCTAAACAACTTTTTTTCTTATACTGGCCAGCGATTTTGAAATTCATTTCCAACTGAGTTATTGAGTTAAAATGTTCATAAACATTAGTAATTGACACTGTATAATAGTAATAGGTATTTGCTTCTATCTGATGCATCCTCAATAAACATTTTTATGTTTAAGAAAAATCCACCGGACAAAAGTAGAAAATCCATTTAGTTGGAAATGGCCGCTGATAGAGGTAGCTTCCTGCGCCGATTAAAACTATTATAGAAAAAAAAATATTCTAGTCCTTTCGGAGAAACATAGGAAAAAAAGTGTATCTGCAACGTTTCCAACTATGGTTGTTTTGCCCCCTAATGGACGAGAGAAATACAGTGGCTGTAACACAATCACCACGAAGTTGCATATACTGAAGGCTACATTGACTTAAGGAGGTCGGTGTTCATTGTTATTTACTATTAAATTGTATTCTTTATGTTCCTTTTACCCAGCTGTTAATTAACTTATTTGTCATTTTTCCTTTTTTAATATGTATGTAAACGCATTACGTTTAATTAAGACTGAAAACTTTTTAAAATTTTATTCGACAGGGCCAGAAAAAAAAATAGAATTTGAAAAAGAAAAAAACTATTTTTGCAGTTTTGCAACTTCTCTTTCTCAAGAGTTTTCTTTTTTTTAAATCCTGAGCTATAAATTAGCTTTTAATATCAAATAACAAGTACGGATAGATTGAGCGGTTTTCAAAAAAAAAGGAACATAAAGGATACAATCTTTTCTAGTAAATAACAATGAACATCGACCTCCTTAAAAGACATTGATGAAATTTTATATAACGTATGTGCGTTTATAGTATGATTTATGTTATGGCACATTAAAACTTATTTAGCTTTAGAAATTAGTAATTTAGAATATATGAATAATGTGCAAAATTTAATTAAGACGCAACTTTTTGTTTTTATCATAAAGTAGGTGTAACAAGTATGTGCACTAAAAATAATGTAATTTTTTTTGTATAATTATTTAAGTAAATAAACTATTTTCTTAAGTTATTTTAGAAACCCTTATTTTTTTCCTTATAATATAATAAATTTAAATTTGTATCTTTAATTTCTTAGTAGCCATAATATTAGTAATTTTAAAACAATTCGTGGCAATAAAGCTTTATATTATTTTTTTTCAATTGAAAACGTTTCAATAAATACAATTATCTTAATCAGTCCTAGAAATTTAATATAATCTTCGTCAACAAATATTACATTTCTACAACATAAATAAATTTCCATTAAGTTTTTATTGCTATAAATTTTTGTAAAATTATTATTATTACTAAGGCTACTGAGAAAATAAAGAAACAACATTATCGAACCATGGCTGAAAATATGGAAAAAAAATATTTTCTTTGTCTATTTATAATAATTCTTAACAACAATTTTTTCTCCAAATGTCGATTAATTTCTATAATTACAATTATTTGATTGTTTTTTATCCACCAACATGGTTTCTTTACAGTATTCTTGACCTTAGGAGTTATCATTGAAACGTTGGTAATAAAAATTATAGGAGGTAAATAAACTATATTTTTTTGCTCGAGTTTATTTGCCACTTTTTACCTATATATAATAACATTAATACAAACAAAGATAAAGGAAAAAATGCAGAAAGAATACCAGACCTGTAGATGAAATAATACAGTATCGGAAAGCAGATAAAATAGAAATATAATATAAAATTAAAGCCTGTAATTACGTATGCCACAGAAACAGAAATAAGGAAGAAAGACGGAAGAAGAAGAGCTGAGAATAATTCAACGAAAGATGTGACTATATCAAGGACAGGGAAAAGAACAGTAAAGAAAAATAAAGAAAGTGAGCAGAAGTTGCAGAATGAAAATATAGTAGGGTATACATAACGGTAAGGAAGATTGAATTGACCTGGACATATATGAGAAGAAGACCAATGAAAATGATTAGAAGGATTACGCAATGGTCTAAAACAGGAGGCAGGCCGAACAAGACCTGAAAAGACGAGGTAGAAGAGGATAATGAATGCCATATTATAGCGAAATGAAAGGACAAATGTCGCCACAAAACAGAATGGAGAAAAAATATAAAACAAATAAGTCTGATTTTTTTTGTCTCGTGAATTTTATAAATTAAATTAATGTTTTGCAAAATTTCACCTTTGAGAAATTAGTTAGCGCTAACAGTAATTTTTTCGACATGTATACTGCAGCGTTGACGTCACGCGTCCTTTTATTTTGCTGCCTGACTGTTGAATTCGTGTCATTGATCATTTACAAATTTTAAGCTTTCGAAAAACAGTTTAGAGATGCTAATTAATTTTATACCTTTCCGAGTGCTGACTCTACTGTGATTCTCTATCACTAAAGTGCAACTCGATTTGAAAATATCAACCTTCCGAAAACTCTTACACTTTTTTGACGCCAGTACCCGGACTTTGTTGTTATTTGAGGTATATCACGTTATTACAAGCCTTACAATTGTGGCAGGTCTCCAGCCTATGCTCAGCAAATGCAAAACCACTTACTTACAGGCAACGCTACGCCTATGTACAATACTCATGTTCTGCGTTGTTTTGCCAGTAATAAACACTATGTGAGTTGGTGTTTGGGCTACTTCCATCATTATGAATGTAAAAATCGTCGTAGCCTATTTCAAGTTAGATTTAGTAACGGTTTTGATGTTGTGTATGCATAATTTCCCTATACGGTTGGTAATCTCTTCGACATGAGGTGCCTGCCCACCTCATGTCGAAGAATGGAATGATGAGGAACGACTTATTGAATTTAGAATATAGTTTCGGTTTATCGTACGCCGAATATGGTGTCTAGGATAGTTACTCTTGGCTAGGTAATCGGTAAAATGGGATAGCTCTTGGAGTAAGGAATTAGATTGAGATATGGCAATAGCCCTTTGTACCAGGAAATATATGATACCGATCTCCTGACCAGGATGGTGGCGTGAAAAGAAATTTAGGTAACGATCGAATATATAGGTTTGCAGTAAGGAGTGTAACGAGAATGTCTTAAAGAAGCATTGTAGAAACGAATCATTAGGAAAAGAAGACTGTTTGACTCACATTCCACGGTGAATTTTATAAAACTATGTTGAAAATTAAGAAATATGAGGAAAGTATTTAATGAGTTGCGTCCATACGATCAGATCACGAAGATGCCACCAACAAAGTTGCTTGAATACTTTTCCATAGTAGCAACCTTGAAACTGGAAATAGATAAAGATAAAGCCCATTTCTACCAAATCAATTAATTGTAAGTGATCTCATTGGAGACTGGCAACTAGTGTTTTACTAATTAAAGTCGAATATATGAACTTTAATAAGTAAGGATTCGACATTGAAACTAACAAGCAATTCGTGGCGACTTGCTATTAGTTGAATCAGCCAGTTTACAAAATGCGATTTTGGATAAATTCGTCATTTTTTTGCTTATAGATTCTCTATCCTTAAGAGGATCTTAGAAAGATCAAAGAGTAGTTAGCAGAGTGGATTTGCAACTATATTCAGCTGAATTGACCAAAAAATAACATTCGCCATTTTTTGATCACTTGCTAAAAGTACCGCTTCAGCTTTTCAATATAATTACTACGAAATCAAACAAAATTTCTTATCCAAGATAACATTAAAAATCACCAGATGTGAATTATTCTTCCACAGACCTGTAGATAGAAGTTTAGATGCTTTTAAATTAATAAGATCTGTTATAAACAAAAGTACTGGGTAGGTATAGTAAATATCGGTATTTATATATACATTCATGCAAGAACGCATGTTCGCAATTAGTTTGAACATTCTGCGATAAGTATAGAAAGTAAACTCTTGTTTAATTCCCGTCTATTTGTTCTTTCAAAGCCTTTCGCTTCGTTCATTTACGACAAAGGAATCCCAATCTCTGATTAGCGGTTATTGCCGGTGAAAACGGTATTACCAACGGAATCGCTGGAATCTAAGTGTTTGCAGATTCGACGCCGCAAATTGGCGAGTGTCTGTGTGCCACCACCATCGCAACCTCGCCGAGCGTACGCAATTTTTCGACCCGCCGAAGGAACGGAATCACGTGCTCACCTATTTCACATAACACGATCTCCAAGTCACATGATTCTAAGAGACGAGCGAGAGGTTCGTCCGTTTTAGAATAGAACGTTGCCGTATAATTGACCCGGTTCGATCTCTTCCTGTCGCCATTCTCGATCTCATCATCGTGGCGCGGCGGTGGCTATCGCGAGTGAAAGAAACATCAATAGCATCTCATCTCTCCGATAATGAAAGTAACCGGTCCCATTGTCCCAGAAACGGTACCGCTCTTGCGTATCTACCTTCCAGTGTAGTGTGATTCGTTCCTATTAACATATGGAGACGTATTTACTACATTTTCTTGCATACGTGTATGCAGATGCGTTGTGGGTAATGTCTATGTGTGCGAAGGTTTGCCACGAAACGAATCTGAACGACCCCGAGATCTAGTTTCTCGTTTTTTACTTTTGCTTTTCAAGTCTCTTCTACTCTTCCATGTATGCGAGTGTATTTAGATGTGGTTGTATCACAGCGGTTACGTTTTGCGGTCGATAAGGAAGATTGCGTAAGATTTCGATCGAGTTGACATAGTTTTTCTGTTACATTTGCGTCTGATGACATATGCTCAGTACGAAATCTGGATCATTTAATATGCTTGGATCTGCCTTCACGTACTTTTCTTCTGTGAGATTTAAAACTGAGCTCATAACGCTACACGTATAATGTAGCCTTGTAAATGTGGAAATGGTGTTTGTTGCATTTACCTTTTTTCCAAGATTATCCCTTCACTACTTTTCTCCACTCTCTGTTTTCTCCTCCCAATTTCAATTTATTATAACTTTCAAGTCCGCTTTTGTTTTACTCGTCCATCCTTTTCTTCGTCTGCTACACTGAGAAAAAAATTTAATAATCATAAATGAAAATACAATTATCGTTAGTAAAAAGTTCAGCTGGATAGGGGACAAAAGCACAAATTACTTAGCGCTAGTAAAAAAGAGATCCTAAACATTGATACTAACAACAAGCAATCTAAGTTACTTACGGCCTGATTCATACCGGTAACTTATGAAGTTACTTATGATAATTAAACTGAAGTAGTAAACCAAAGAATATATGCAGTTGCGGTAAATAAAAATTTGCTCATGTCATGTAGATGTATTGCTATGAGTAAACTATCTATATATGGCTATCAACCTTCATTATTAACCTCAATTAATGTAAGCTATTTGGATTACTTGTGATAAGGAAACAGTATCATTAATGCACGATCACTAGATACCTGATATAAAAAAGTAATGGTTTTCTGTATACAATATACAATACACTTACCTTAAATTTGTTGTTCAACTTATATATCAACTAAATTTAAATAAAAAGCAGTATTATTAGTAATAGTTTTATTTTGTATAGGACAAACACAGTGACTACCTGATATGAATGAAAGACATTGGTTTTGCTTTAACAACAGTTTATTTTTAAACAATTTGCAACGTAATGACTCATAAAATATATTCCTTAATAATGAAAAAAAAATGAACAAAGCAATAATAAAAGATAGGGTAGATGGGGCTCCCTTGAAACGTTATTTAGTTATTGAAATTACTGAAATTTAAACAAAGGACAAAGAAAAATATGGCTTTGAAGTTACAACTAATAACAAACAAAGAAATAATATACCTAGGTGGTAAACTTGCGGTTTCTGTTGGTTCTTTGTACTGGGCGTTGTCTCGGCGAGTTGAACCTCTGTCGGCGTACGTCGGCTTCTTCGTCGCGGTATCCTTAGCTGCAGATGGCACTTGGACTGTCGGATCACTAGCGACGGCATCCACACTTTAACTTCACCAGCGGGTGCAGATATCATCACAGTGATGAGGAATTCAAATATCCCACCACGTGGTTTAAAACTGCAATCTTGAAACATCCGATTGCTTATAGGCTCGGTACTTCTTTCACTGGGATTCTTTATGCGGATGGGGCTTTGAGTTAACTCACCCGGTATTTTTAATATATTTGCGTTCCAACTGGCCTCCAATGGCCGTACTCTTTGGCCACACTTTTTCGACGACCTTTTCACACGTCCGCCGTCCGCAACTCTTATTTGACGCTAGCCCGCGCTTGCGCGCGTAGCAATCTCGGGGACTATTTTATTACTCCGCCGCGTTAGCCAATCAGGAACACTAAAACAATCACGGGGTGGCAGCAAAACTCAAACAATCATAGTTGTGGCAAGTTGTTAGTTATTTAAGAAAATACATGAGTTTAATAGCGATCAGCATTCTTGCTACTTCTACTAACTGTGTGCTGTAGTCATAAGTAATACGTTACTTAGCACAAATTCGTCAGGCACGCTGTATAATAGCCGTTAATAAAAGTACTATTTACAGTAACAACTTGCATTCAGGAAACTGGGTTTAGTTGCAGGTACTAATTGAAGATAATAGTTCCAAGCAAAACTTTACCTATGGTAACCAATTTTTTGTCATGTAACAGTTTAACTTACCCATTTTTCTCAGTGTATTTTTTCTCCTATTAAGTGCACTCATACATAAAGACTCGTTCACACCAAGCGACGAGTGCGAATGCAATGTGTAATGTAAGTCAAATGTAACCGCTGTGGACGTGTGTTTGTTTTTACAACGAGCATTACCTATAATCGCCAGTCTTTTTCTGGTCCCATAGTAAGGTTTTCCATGGTTTTCCGTTACTCCTTCGCGAAATCTGGAAGATAAATAAAGTTGTTCCATGGGCGCAAACATAATAATTGATAGCTGACTAATTTACAGTAGACTCCCGATTATGTGAACTAATCACAATTTCAGCATTTCTATAAAGTAAGACTCACAAAATTGCGAGTCTACGGTTATAATGCAAATCAATTTAGATTAGAGATTTTTTGCCTATAAAGATACGTACATGGCTTTTGATGTAAAATAGAGGGCGTGGCTATCTTTAAAATTTTAAATGGGAAGTAATTTCATTTAGAAGCTCAGTTGGAAGGTATTTCTATTAGTTTTATAGCAATGCAAACAGTTTTACGATTTTCAAAATTTTCACCAACTTATCCAAGATTATCTAATTATTGGAGTACATACGTTACTTTTTCGATAGCCCTCGTATTCATATTGTGGTTTATTTGACTTAGGAAACGATTGCTGTAAAATATGACATAATTTACGACCTCACTGTATAACTCTTGGTATTAATTTAAACATCAGGACGTCAAAAGGTTCGAATGATCGATACTTAGATATCAGTACTTACCTGATTCAAATATAATATTCCTTCATTCCTGCCTTTCAAAAAAAAAACTAAACTTAAGTTGGTGACGGTGGAAATTACGGTTTGATTGCGAAACATTAACTCTTGGTTACTTAAATTGACTTGTCGCTAAAACTAATAATGTAAGTAAAGGTTAGTGGAGTGTGTCGTCAAAAGAATAAATATGTAGGTAAAATTAACAAAATATATTATAATAAAGTTTCAAGTCAACACAAATTCAAATCTAAATTGATGTTCAAATAAAAGCAGAAAATTAACTCTTGAACTAGAAATTCATAACGTTTATAACCTATAATTTGTATTAAAGCTCTGTTTGGTAAAGTAATAACTATACGATTAACCGTTTTTAAAATGTTTTAGATTTTAAGTTTTAAATGAATGTTTAACGAAGAAAGGATGCTCTTTAAATTGACAAAGTATGATTATTTTAGAACATGAAACAATGAAATTCTATGAAAAACAATAATCCTTACATTTTTAAAGGTAAAGTTCTTTTCCAATATTTTAATTCACTATTCACTGTTTATTTAGTAATGTTTTTTTTCATCGTAGATTTAAAATTTGAATTAATAATCCATTCAAATTTTGAATCTACGACAAAAAAAATAGTGAATTAAAGTTTTGAAAAAGAACTTTACATTTAAAAACCGTAAAAATTATTGCTTTTCATGATAAAATAAACTGGTACAAGGCTGGCATCCCGTTTTGCCATTATCTTTCCCAGAAATCGGCGAATTTCTTAAATTCAATCTGGACGGACACTGGGAATGTAGGTTCCCTCAAATATATTTTAAAATCCTCTGGATTATTGGTTTTCCTCTTCTGGATTTCATTTTCTCACTATTTCTCCTTGAGTAAGCTTTATTCTTGGTAAAACTGTTAATTCTTTAAATATAATAACCTAATTTCTCATGTATTTGGTATTCTGACTTTTCCGTGTGTTTTTAGCACTTCTTAACTTTTGATACGCATGATTTATTTAACTTTTTATAAGGGTGATTTTCTTAACTCTTTACTCCGTGATTCATAGGCCTATTTCAGACGAGGCAATTAGTTGTTTGCACTAGTTGAACGGACGGTTCGGATGAAATGATTGGGAACCCCCCGTATGAAAGGGTTCAGGCCCTTTCATACGGGGTTCGTACGCAAGGGTTCATATCAGTATGTTCCTTGACCACAGTAACAACTATGCTTACAAAAAGCTTGTGACAATTGATGTCCTCTACTGCCCTCTAAAATACTTTAA
This sequence comes from Protaetia brevitarsis, assembly GCA_004143645.1. Classification (NCBI taxonomy): domain Eukaryota; kingdom Metazoa; phylum Arthropoda; class Insecta; order Coleoptera; family Scarabaeidae; genus Protaetia; species Protaetia brevitarsis. The sequence continues at coordinate 27,055 of RXPK01002934.1, read as the reverse complement.
TCTCTTCTAAAATCACCTCCATTTCTGCTTAAAATTCGGTAGAATAAAAGAAAAATATGAGAATGCTAATATTTAATGATAAAAAAAAAACTAAATATATACAAACATGTTTATATTTACAAAAAAAAAAAAACGCCGCAGGTGGAGATAATAGGAGAAACACTTATCGATTTTCTAGAAGTCGGAGTGACGTGTACCTTACCGCTGTTTCCTCTATTTCCTCCATTAAATACTGTCATATCTACCACAGTTAATATATTATATTATTGTTCCACCAATTTTATGTACAAATAAATCTAACGGAAAATTTAGGTTAGGATCATGAACTCTAGATATTTTGAGAACAACAACGCGCATCACCAAAAATTATAGAATTTGTTAGTGTTTATTTTTGCCTAAATATCTTAAACTATTTTAAACTAACTAAACTGAAAAAAAAACGACAAAAAGCCACACAACAAATAATGGCGATTGCGCCAAAACAAATCAATAGACGCAATCGATGAACGATTAATTGAGGCCGAATCACTCCGGAAATATACAGTCACTGATGATGGAATAACCTTGTCACAAAATTTTCATTGAGGAGGTTCTGTAAATCTTGTTGCCGTAAATGCTATTGCAACCTTGTCTTAATGTTCACACTGTTACGTTTGTTGCAGTAAACCATAACAAATGTTTAGTCAGGCTGATCGCCGAAAATTCAAAGTCGAACAAGATGTTGGGTGCTCTTTTTCGAAGGTAAATGTAATGGTGATGAGAAAAATTAAACATTTTCAATAATTTCCGGAATATGACCGAAATGGAATTACTTCCGGGAATAATTCCACAAGACCACGGCTGAACAGCCCGGAAAAACTTTTTACAACATCTACCAGACATTCAAAATAAATGGATATTATCATTTATTCACGTGCTTTCAATTGTGATTTCCATGGTGTCTAACCCAGTTTTTAGATTTAATCGAAAATAAAAAGCCTCCAAATAATCATAGATGCCTTAATTAGAAAGCTATTTTTTTGTCGCGTTGTACGGATACTCTAATCCAACTACTCAGACGATCAACTATCTTACGAGTCTTTACTTGTATTTCTATCCGATCTGCTTTGAGTTATATCAACTCTCAAAATATTTAAGGAGCGAAAATTAGTACCTAACGAATGTTATGGAAATATCGACATAACCCTAAAATTATACTATGTATATCTTGATGTCATCATTTTATGGTAAAATCAAATAAAATAAAAGTTAAATATCAACGCCTATGTTTAAAGTAACACTTAAGTGTAAAAACAATTCGTACTCATTGCACATATCAGAAACATGCGTAGAACAGGCAGATTTCAAAATATGAATCGTCCTTCTAGATACTATAAGTTTTTCTTATCATAACAATTATTTCAACAAATTTAACATTTCCTTTAGAAAGCGCCTATTGATTAAAGGATATTATCATTAACTACACTTTGTGTGAATACAAATCGCCTGCAACAATATTGCGCTAAACAACATACGTACTTCAAATGATTGAAAAATTGCAAAAGTGCATTCAGTTCATACTGCGTCATATTACACAAATAAAGGATACGTATACTTGACATGAATTCCTCAGCAATTTGCCTAATGTAGATGTGGATTGAGAAATTTCCATTTATACCGGAACATTTTACAATATCCCCCGTTTTGGTATAACTTTATCGACCCAAACTTCTCACAGATATAAAATGAATTATGTACATATTCTTTCCAATACACTTTAATGATTTAAGTGAGTTCAACTTTATAGAAAAGTATCATCAGAAGTTCAACAAGGATTAGGGTTTTATTATGTAGACATACTCTCTTTTAATTGTTTAATACTTGTGTGTAGTGGTTATAGTCAGTAATGACCTGATTTATTATATAATAATGTAAGTTCTGTCCACAACAGCCTACAGTGAGACACACCCCGAAAATTATTACTCCAAATTCCGTCCTCGATATCGCTTCTGGTTCACAACCGAACAGTTGGGCAAATTACAAAGAACGCGATCTTGTTTCAAAGATGTGGGTCATTGCCGCAAATGCATAGAACCGGTAACGAAAGTGAAAAAGATTTAGGAGATAATAACTACAAAAGCTTATGCTGTGATGCGGACTTATTTCAAAATACGATACGGGAGCCTGCGCTTTATTAACTGATTAATATGTTATTTGCATTGTCGTCGTAACCGACGAATCGATTGAAGAAACAGAATGACCTACTCAATTTTATGTAACAACGTTTTACAATTCATCCTACGGACGATATTATAATTGTCAATGTCCAAACACGGTTAATAATATAAAAATACTTATAGTGAGAAAGTAGTATTGTGGATCGTATCATGAATTTTAAAAAAATATATCGCGAGTCATCGGTACGAACATGCTAATAAGCACATAAGTATTGGAACTCTAAATGAATTTCCTTGCAATATGTCGAGGTTACTCAGAAATTCAAACGTGTTTTTTGTCGTGAATAGAATATTAAATAAAAGAAAATGTGTAATAGATACATGGCTTTCTTACTACGCGATTATTCATGAGTGTTAGAGAACGGTATTTTTATATAACAGTATCTGTACTAATTGTAAGTGTAAAAGAAAAAATATCCTTCTGAATTTATTCAGAATCATTTCAAGATATGTAATAGATGCATGGCTTTCTTATTTTGCTGTTATTCATGAATGTAGAGAACGGTACTTTTATATAATCGTGTTTGTACTAATTTTAAATGTAAACGAATAAATATTTTCCAGAATTTGTTCTGTGTGAACCACCTTTTATCTGTTGATAAATTAAATGGAAATAAAGCAGTTGTAGTACACTAATACTGGCAAGAATGTACATACTTCATCAATGCGGAAATAGACACGGAAGTCGCAATTAATAATGTACTTTTGCCTCGTACAAAATTCCTTCATTACCACTATTTTCAATGACCTCTTGAGCCGTGTAAGGCGTAGGATTATATTAACTTTCTACAGTAATTTATTGGAAGTTTAAAACTTGCTTGTTTAGTTTTCTCTTTCAATGTCATCTTGATTGTATTTGATATTATCCTATTGCATGTATAGGTATCCCACCGAAAAGTAGATATTAAAAATTATTCATATTTTTAATTTTTCGATTAAACAGGATTATGATCGTAGAAGACGCATTTAATAATGTAATTTCTTCATTCCTATGCAAGGGTGGTCATATAAAGTATATACGAGACACGGAGTTGATCATAGCTGACTAGATCGCCACTAATAAGCACTTGCTACCACCTACTATTAAAGGTATGAAACATACATTTGTAGATGATGTGAAGTATCTAAGCAATCTATTTGATAAAGCACTAACCTAGAATTTCCATGGGGAAAAGATTAGTCACAAACCAAAGCCATGCTTATGGACTTGTCGAAAGATATGCGGAAAATTTTTGGTATTATCTCCAAAACTAATTCATTAGCTTTATATGATGGTAGTACATCCACACCATAAAGGCTACGGAAAAACTTCTGGAATAAAATTTTAGAGCCACGTCTCTAGCGCAAAAGCTGCTACACCCTAATCAACATGCTTAATAGTCAAGACAATCATGTGTAAGTGCCTTACATTCAATTCACAACACAAGTGGAGGCATCTATAATAATTGTGATTTTTTTATAAGGAATTGCTCCGCTAATGTTTTTCTTAATAACAAATATAAAGTTTTACATTTAATCTGCTTTTTCTTTACAGATATCTATCCTATATTTGATACTATTCAAAGATACAATCCCCCTTCACTAAATTGCAAAAAGCTTACACATATGCCTCTATTACCACTACAGGTAATGCGCATTAGTAACCTCCCCTCTTATCAAGCAGTGAATAGTTATGTTTATATTATTTTAACAGTAGTAACTAGGTAACCGAGGAGGCTGAACGAGATGTGTCTTCTAAATCAATAACTTGTATAGTATAAGACTTTTACTTCGTTTAATATTAAATTTATAGTTCAATTTTAATTATTTGATGTATTACCAATTTCTATATTAATAAAAACAGTGTAAATATCGATAACCTGCACAATTTATTATATAATAATATATCAAAAACATTTAAAGAATATATTGACTCTTACTCAAAGTGAGTACACTTATTTTCAATATTTAAATTGAATAACTACTATACCAGTAAAAGCTAAACAGCTATTTACACAGACATTTAAACAACATTTATAAAAAATGCCTCAAATATCAGGTAGCTCACACCCAAAATATTTCAGAATGAAATTTCCTCGTAATGACAAACCAAACACGTTACAGGAAAAGGATCCACATCAAATAAATCGAAATATTAGGCAGCGAAGAAGAGGAGACAGCCTGGCATGTTTTTTTTATTCTGATTGTGTTGCATTGGAATGGCGGAGAATGCCATTGCTGGGAACATTCAACTCGTTAACAGACCTTCCGGAAAAGGTTTGTCACACAGGCTATTAAACTTATTAGTTGAAGAAACGAACCTGTTCATGTAAAGAAATGCATTAAGTATGGTATAGTACAACAAATGTTAGGCGACGGTGTCAAGGGAATAATAAGAAGACCTGATCCGTACCCAGTGAAATTAATCAACTAACCGTACAGATGGACGATAAATAAAAAAAAATAAACCGTAAAGGTACACAAATGTCAATAACCTATATCTAACATAGGTACTATTTGAGCATCCTTTAGTTTAGGAAAATGAGGAAGCAGACACTACTTGTGGAAAGGGTATTATTAAGATATTTTAGGAACCAGAAAATAATCAGACTATTAACGTAATGCATACAGCTGCTAAACAACAAATCGATTTTTAAGTAAATCGGAAAATACTCCCATATTTGAACTGTAATGTAATTTTATGTATAGGTCAACCTCAACTTACGAACATAATACGTTCTACAAAAATGGTGCGTAAGTTAAAATGTTCGTAAGTTGAATTCGTAATGTCTCTTGTAAGTTATTATTTTTAACGCGGACATATATGATTGTGAGTGTTATTGTTATACAAATTACGTATAATATACTGCTGTGTACTGAATGTACTAAATGAACTTGAAAAATTAAAATTAAAAATGAAAAATTAATTAAATTAGCTAGCTCAACGGATAAAAACTTAAAAGGGCGCAAAAGAACAATTCAGAGTTACCCTCGCGAATCAAAACTTGAATCCAACCGCGAAAAATAAAATGTGAGTGAAAGAAAATTGACTTTCTTAAATACTCCCAAAATTGAAAAGGTTTAATTAAAAAATAAAAGAACAGAATTAACCCAAAGATGCTAAGTAACAATCAATTTTTATTATATAAAAAAGAAAAAAAAAACAAGTGAATTATAATTTGCAGGAAGAAAAACCGTGAACAGAGGGTCTAAATCAAAAACTGCAACTGATTTTAAATTACCATACGAAAATGCTATTTCCTATATAAAACAAAAGATTAATTTGCTCAGGAAGATAATCGTAATTCTTACAATTTCAAACCACGTGGTTTCAAAGTAAAACAAACTAAATTAACCGTGGACAATTACTAGTAATAAACAAAAGAAGAATCTAAATGCATGCACAATGCTTCTATTCACCCAACCCCAGGTGATTAATAAATTAAAAACGAATCAGCAAAATTTAAAACGAAGAATTAACTCTTTAAACTAAAATATCTTCCCGAACAAAAATAATAAATGATCTTATATCTACAATGTGCACACATCAATATAATTATTATAAAATGAATTTCTTGATTGGCTATATAAAATTCAATTCAACGCGAATCAAATCTCTATATAAAAATGTAATACAAAATGGCAAACAATGATTTACAAAATTACGTCTACTCACGCTAGCAGTCGACCAAGGAACTGCTTCATACAATTCACCAGTCGTTTCTGTAGCAATAACAGCTGCGTACCACGCAACGCACAAAATCTATACGCCAACATCCAAAAGAATAAACAATGAATCAAACTAGCGAGCGCTAGACATTTAAATCGACCGAAATTAATTTAAAAAACTCTAAATTAAATAAATTAAACAATTAACTCATTAACTAAAATTATATAAAAATAAACATTAATTGTGGAAATTTTTCGAAACAGTGATTCAGCAAAAACCATGACAAATTAGGCAACTTAAAATATACTCGCGAAAATGTGCGTGGGTTAATCTACAGCAATACGTATATAATGAAAGTTAATTCTGAGTGCATCCCTTATTACAAGAATATGAATCTCTATGAAAAAAAAAACAACAAATTGTATGCATCTGTCCATCATCTGTCTTCCATAAGTAATGAAGTTTGATGTGTGGAAATATATACTTCCCAATTAGTTCGAAATTGTGATTTATTTACTATATTTTAAATTATCTATCCCACTACCGGTTTCGGCATAAATTGTGTCTTCTTCAGGTGCATAAATAGAAATAATTAAATGCAATAGTTAAATTAAATTAATTAAAAACTATATTGAAAGATCAGATGCAGACATAAGTGAAAGATTTTTTTCCGTAGGACCTAAGTCGTTTGTTATATCTTGATATAAACTAATTGCTTTTTGTTGAATCATTAAGTACTTAAACATTGATTTTTTTATTTAATTTCTAAATCCTTATTATCAGACATTGTTTTATATTTTCAGAAGCAACATGTCGTTTTGTCGAAATAAACGCAGAAAATGCGTAATACCAAAAAAAAAAAACGATGAAGTTTCATTTCTTGCTAAAATTAAGACAAACTTCGTATTTAAATATAGGATTGAATTTGGAACAACATTTCTTACATTGCGCCTCTCTGAATATAAAATGCATTTCAATATGTATTCATAGTCAAAAAGTATTTTATTTGTGTATTACCATCTAGGGTATTCTAACAATTTTTGAAATATATACATATAAAAATTTCTACGCTATTTTCACTAGTTACGGTTGTTGTATTTTTAATTCAATTTTCAGTGCAATAAGAATACGATCAAAAATAATATATACCTACTCCTATTGGCTGTAATAAACCGATGTAACAAAAATTGTTTCAGAAATAAAAATAATTTTAAGTTTTGCATAGAATTAGGCGAGCGTGAAAAAAATGAGCAATATTCTTCTTCGTAACTGTAATTTGTGTTGCCTACCTATTAGAGAACCGTCCACATACTTCATTCCTTAACTGTACATAATATCTACTACGGTGAACAGTATGCACATCAATTTAACAATACTTCTGCATTATTAGGCATACTAGTGGCATATTTTATTTTCAAATCGCAAGAAAACAATTCTAACAAGAAATATATATATAACATCACCATTAGAAAAGCGAAAAGAAACAAGGGAAATAAGAGCACCTTATTAATCCCTGTTATAACTACAATACGTTCATTTACACATAGAGAAATTTCATTGAGTTAATACAAATACAGTATTCCTAATATGATAAATGTTGATACCTGAATAAATTTGCGTGGAAAGTATTGCTTTTAAACCGGACACAATGACCTTTTGTGTTTAAGTGCGGCATTGTGGCTAGTACAATGAACTAGTTATCATCTTATTTGGTTGGGGTGTGAATGTATTCATTTACTACTGCCGCTAGGTGGCTTTCAAGATTAGTAACCAGCTACCAGATCACATATGAAAACATAGCACTACTAAGTTGCACGGTACGACCACGCGCGACAGTTATAGCATGTGCAAATGGTATATGTATATTGTTTATTGTAATATGCATTGGTTTGTACAACATACAATGGCCTGCTGCTTGAATTAGAATTACAACACCAAATCCTATTTGTGCCGTTTTTTGCTTGCATGAATAAGCCATTTAAATGAGATTAAATCAGTTAATATGGTGTGAAATCGGATCAATTCATCAAGCGAATGACCTTTGGTATTTCACCCGGGCATTGCAAGGATCATTAATTTAATGGCGACCGAAGAAATCGCCGCACTCTGCTCTTGTTGGGCCATACGACCTCGATGTTGTATTTTTAACGTACACCTATACTTAAGAGGAAAACCAGCTACCTTGATTTATTACGTTAAACTAGCGGATGCTGTGTTCGTTAAATTAATTTAATTAGAACTTAATTTTAGTGTAATATTGCGAATTTGGTCCTTTTTTTATTATTATCTCACTGTCAGTATGGTTAAAATGATGTTTTGTATCCATTTTTTGAATAAAGGATGTGAAAATTATAACTTATGGAAAATAATAAATTAGTAAAGGACTTTAAACAAAGTCTTTAACTAATATAAGTTGTTGATGTTTTCGACTTGAATGGATGTATATTCAAATGATTGAATTAAACAATGTTGTCTCCATTTAGTTTTATTAATATCTACAATATCTACACATCTCGGCTGAAACTGGTCATCTTCAGGCTCATAACGTCATGTAATTGAAGAGTTAGTATAGTAATACTAACTCTTAAATTTTCTTGAATACATTGATATTCCATCAACCATTTGGGAACATGGATAAAACAAAGTATTTTCCAGTAAATAGAGGAGTTTAGCAAAGCGATTCACTCTCGGCAACGCTGTTTAATCTGGTGCTGGAATATGTGTATAAACAAAGAGAACCTCAGAACGGGTGGAGGGCAAATAGTAGCCTATGTTGATGACCCAGTTATCATTACTAAACAAAGAGAAACAATTATCAAAATGTTAGAGGAGGTAATGAAAGAAGCAGGAAAGATTGGGTTAAACGTAAACCAAAACAAACCAAAAATAAACCAAAGATTGACGAAAATCAAAAGTATGGAAAAATAAAGATAAGGGAACAATGAGTTTGAACAACTAGGTAGGTTCAAGCACCTTTAACAAAAGACAGAGATAGCAAAATAAAAAACAAAGGAAAAATTCTAGCAAATAACGCTTATCACGCACATAAGAAGCTATTGAGAAGAAGCTAATTAGGGACAGATTGAGATTACTCACAGGATTTAACTAGGCACTGAACATTAAATAAACACATGTACCGCATTGAGCTAGTGAATTCTCCCCTGTGCAGAAAGTGTGGAAGTGCGGAGGAAACTCTTGCTCACCTTCTTGTCAACTGTCCGGCAGTGGACGGGAGAAACCGACGCACTTTCGGGTCGATCGATTGGACGAATCCAGAATCAGTAAGTTAACTCTCAGTTAAACGAAACATATTGTGAACTTCTTTGATAGGGTGCAACCTAGATTAGATTAGATTAGGATTGGGGTGGCCTATCGACCTGTTTCACCGCGACCTTTTCAGATCTATTGTGATCCCCTTTTTTTCCTAGAGGACGCTCTCTAATTTTGCCCTCTTAATTAGGCCTATCATCTTTGAGAGCAGCTTCTTTATGTAGCTACTAGTTGTGGGGTTCTCCTCCCCCATTACTAGAAACCTTGTCCTCGCCAGGCCTTCGCATTGGCACAGCGCATGAACTGGTATTTTTTCCTCCTCTTGGCAGTATCTGCAGGTTGCATCATCTGCCAGACCTATGTTGTACATATGCCTATTCAGTCTACAGTGACCAGTCAGCAGACCTACAATCATTTTGACAGTCTTCCTGTCTTTATTCAGTAGATCCCTCCTGAATTCAGGTCTCTGCTCCTTTAGGAACTTTTGCCTGCCTCTGTCCCGATGATTTTTGCCACCACTCTCTGGACTGATTATGTACCCATTCATTGATGGATTTTTTAATTTGCGATTTGGTAGTGCCAAAAGAGGGGTCGGCTCCAACGAATGGCCTTGACAAAGCTCGCCTGGCCAGCTCGTACGCCGCCTCATTTCCTCTCACGCCCGAGTGGCTAGGGACCCAGGCTAGGGTTACTTTCCTTTGGGTGCCCACCTCATTTAGGGCGCTTATACAGTCCCAAATCAACTTAGAGTCCACGCTTGTAGAGATAATCGCTTTAAGTGTGGACTGACTGTCAGATAAGATAGCGACGCTTTTACCTGGTTCGGTACATCTTTCTATCTCTCGGACGCAGTGATGAATTACAGCAACCTCAGCTTGGAACACAGTCGTGTCTTTGCTGAAGCTTACCGAAACAGCCTTTTTAGGCTTCTTAGTGTATATTCCCGCTCCAACGCCGTAGTCCGTTTTAGAGCCGTCAGTATACCAGTTTGAGTCCGCTCTTACCGGAGTACCTGCCTCCCAGTCCTTCTTATCTGGTATTATAACCTGATATTTTCTATCTAGATTAAATGTTTGAACCACGGCATCACATGGCATTTCTAAAGGGTGCCTCCTTGAGTTCGTCTAACAGTTTCTTATAGTCAGCTCCGTGCGATTTACTTATCGGTACTTGATTATGTAAAAGTCGGTGTACTGTGGACCTTGCGGCTCCTTGTACAAAAATGTGTATTGGTGGCAGGTTCGGAATTACTTCAATCGCGGTGGTAGGGGTCGATCTCAACGCCCCTGTGGCGCACAGGCACGCCAACCTCTGCACGCCACCCAACGCCTTGGCCGCCTCCACTTGCCGCGCCTTTGTCCACCATTCTACTGCTCCATAGGTTATCATGGATCTAATTACCCTTGTATACAACCACAGAGTCATCTTGGGGCTAAGGCCCCCAATTCTTTCCACAAAGCCTCCTACACCTACCCAGGGCGATGGTGGCTTTGCTGGTCAATTTCTAGATAAGTGATTTCCATGTGTGCCTTTGATCAGACCATACCCCCAGGTATTTCGCCTCTTTGACATATGGAATCCTTTCGCCTCCTATCACGAGTGGCTGTAAGCGTTCTAGCGTTCTTTTTCTTGTGAACGTGACAGCCTGTGTTTTTTGAGCATTGTCGCATAGTCGCTCTTGTTTACACCATTTGTCAACCATGTTAAGAGCGGTTTGCAGACGCTCCACCAGGACCTTTGGAAACGGCCCTTAGGGTGCAACCTAACTGAGAGGGAAAAAATTGCCATGGGAGCACAATAGATCTTTCTGGCCGAATTATCTTCTTCAGAATACACCTATGGAAAAAAAGCTAATTAGCAAGAAAACCAAATTAATCACTTAGAAAACATTGATATTGATAATACCAACGATGATGTGTGCAGCAGAATTAACAAACAAAGACGATGAAGACCTAAGAATCATGTAAAGAAATATAGTGAGAACAATTCCAAGACCGGTGAAGGTGGGATATAATGAATATAGAGTGAGAAGGAATGATGAAATAGCACAAGAATTAGGAGGGGATGACATAGCGAGGAGAATTAAAAGACAAAGCATAAAATAGTTGGGACGCGTGTTGAAAGCAGGACCAGGTGCAATAATATATACAACGAATGGCAACCAGGAAGCAAAAGAACAGGAAAACCGAAATCTAGATGGTTGAAAGAAGATCTTAACAGAGCCGGAATTGGTGAATGGAAAAAGAAGGTTGAGGCCAGACATTTGTGGAGAGAAATAAGTAATGCAGTTTAAAGAGAGAAAATGAGGACTGATCGACCCCAATCTGGACGGGTCTAGAAAACTTGAATATAAGCGGCGCAACTCCACAAAGACTATTAACATACTTTATGACTGCTGGTACAAACTTAATTAAACGGAATTAACAAAACAATACATAATAAAACAACATCTTACTTTATTCACAAAAGGTAAACAGTTAAAAAACTTCGATATTTCATACAATATCCTGTTTATGCATCCTTAAAGCTGTATTTCCCCTGAATTTTGAATATTTTCTCTGTTTCTTGCTGTAAATCAATTCAAATCTAAATTGTTCAGACCAATATATTTTTTTTTTTTTAAGACACCTGGTTTCACTTCTGTTACTTCATTTAGTTTGTAATTGTAATGTAGTATTCTTATCTTAGCGATGTTTACATTAATATGTAATTGTTCTACGTTTTCTTTATTCCATAACTGACGTATCCCGAATCAAGCTTAAAATAAGTAAGCGAAAGTTCAGATCGCATATAAAGAAAGAGTTTTTAATTCATCAACTTTTAGCAGCTGCGTTTATACCGGGTGTCCAGCCTAAGATGCAACGGTCCATAGCGGATTTATTATTGTTTTTTTGGAAAAATGTTTCAAATGAATGTTACCTCGAATCATATTCTACACATTTTAAAATTAGTTTCAGTAATGGCGAACTTTCGGTTGTACCGGAAGTAGATACTAACTTTAGTATTTTAAATGGAACAGCCTGTATATTATTGTACTTTTGGATTCCTTGTCAAATTTAAATAACAATACGTTAGGCATACATTGGGGCTAAGTTGTACCGTTTCCGAATTACATGACGTTTTTCGAAAAAAATGACATTTGCAATGTCTGCGGTGTTTGGAAATATCTTCGGAAATATGAAAGTTAGAAAGATGCGGTTTTCAGTTTTCGCTTAATCATGATACAGCACACGTTTTTTTTTTTTTTAAATTATTATTAATTTATTGTTGCGTTTAAATTACAGAATTATTAAAATCATGGATAACTTGATTTTTTTAAATTGAATGGTATAGCAATTTTTACATAAATGGATGTAAAATTTAATTTTCTTTCGATTTTATACGAGTGTCATTCTGTCTATCTCCAAAGGTTTTGGAAATATTCGCGATTTTTCAGTTTTTCATGATAGATACTTATTGCGAAGGGCCGACCACCTTCCCCTCGCATTTCACCAGATCTGGGACTAGTTGCAGTAATACTAGCATGCTTAGAAAGTGGCCAATAGAACACAATAGGACCACCGGAAACAAACAAAACTTGAATTTAAAAAAAAATGTAGAATTCACTGAAGCGCGTTGGAAATGAACATAGCAAAGATAATGGTATTGTATATCCATAAATCAGAACATTTTTCGAACTGCATTATTCTGTCCAATGAATGGCGTACATACACATCGAGCGTCTTGCTTGCAACAGGTTACACTTTAAATGTTAGTGCCGTCATTATTATACAGAGAAGCTGTACAACACTATTACATTAAATGTTTAAAATGCGATACGTTTTAGGCACTACATAGTTGAAATCGCTTTTGCAAACACTTTTGAACATTTCTGGGTATTTCTGGTGTGATTTCTTGAAACGCTTTTAAAATACGATGGCGCATATCATCAGGTGTTGTTGGTGGCGTCTCATAAACTTCATTTTTAATGAAACCCCATAAAAAGGAATCGCAGCTTGTAAGATCTGGCGATCTCGAAGGCCATGTGTCATCTGTTCGCCACGCCCAATCCAGCGGTCTGAAAAAGGCACATCCAAAAACTGACGAAGTTCGACAGTATTGGGAGATGGAGCACCATTGTGTTGGAACAACATCAGCTGACGAGTAGCTAACGGAATATTTTCTGACAGAACGCCCAAATTATTCTGAAGAAATTTCATATAAACCCTACCCAACAGGTGTTGGTTATGAAAGAACAGGCGTATGATATGTTGTCCAATGGTACCTGCCCACACATTCACTGACCTTCTGTACTGACTATGTGCTGCAATAAATCAATGGGGATTGTGTGTGTCATAATAACGACAATTGTGACGATTCACAAATCCATTTTTGTGGAAGGTAGCATTCATTTATGTAAAAATTGCTATACCATTCAATTTAAAAAAATCAAGTTATCCATGATTTTAGAGTTCGAAAATTACAGACCCCTATTTAATAATTCTGTAATTTAAACGCAACAATTTTAAAATAAAAGACGTTTGCTGTTTCATGATTAAGCGAAAACTGGAAACCGCATCTTTCTAACTTTCGTATTTCCGGAGATATTTCCAAATGCCGCAGACATTGCAAATGTCATTTTCTTCGAAAAACGTCATGTAATTCGGAAACGGTACAACTTAGCTTCAATGTATGCCTAACATATTGTTATTTAAATTTAGCGAGGAATCCAAAAGTGCAATAATATACAGGGTGTTCCATTTAAAATAATAAAGTTAGTATCTACTTTCGTATAACGGAAGTCCGCTATTACTGAAACTAATTTTAAAATATGTAGAATATGATTCGAGGTAACATTTATTTAAAACATTTTTCCAAAAAAACAATAATAAATCGGCTATGGACCGTTACATCTTAGACTGGACACCCGGTATATCTCTGTTTAATAAACAATTCATTTAGAGTCAAATGTTCCTTTGTTGTCAAGTATATTGCTTTCAATGAAAAAATACCTTTTAATATACTTAATAGGTTTACCTTTGGTGTACATTTAAGGTTTTTTCGCATTTTATTTCTCCATATAGGAACACAGCTCATACCTGGGCAAAGTCAGTTATTAAAACTGTACCATCTTTAACAAATTAAATGCGAATCCAGGCTCCATAAATCTTGGATTGTTTATGCAACCGAAACTACAGTACACTAAAATATGAATTAAAAATAATTTACGAACAATTCTGAATTACGCATCGCTATGTATGCAGTACTTATAGTTTTGGTAGCATAAATAATCGGAGATTTGTGGAATTTAGACTCGCATTTAATTTGTTAAAAATGGTACGTATTCGCTTTCAATGTGGTTTGTTATTAAAACGTTACTGTACTAGAATATTTTTTTACTTTGCATTTTATAACTTGTGCTTTTCGAATTGCAGTTCAAGAGTTCGAAAATGAAATTACGCAATTATCATGTATCCTGAACGATTTTCCCTCTCTAAAATAAAAAGTATCATTTAGTTTTTAATAAATTTAGACACTTAGAAAATGTATATTTCGGTTACAATAAATTTAAGAGATACTTATTAATGACGGCCATCATTTAATGAACAATAGGAATTTTTAATTTTGAACATATTTGATGATTGAAATGATTGAACTTCACAATTTACCAGTGAAGCCTTGGATAGGTTTTTTTAATAAAAATTGTGTATTATAATAATTAACGACTATATATACATACATACATATCTGTTTACTTGATGTTGTTACCTACCTATTCGTCGATAGGCGACTCAGAGGGTGTTACCCGATGATTGTGGTGATATCATGCCATCTATTAAGCAAAGTTACTGCTCAAAATCTTAAAAGGGTAAAGGAGATATCATTGGAATTATTAACACATAAATATTATAAAGAAAAGTACATGTAAAGTGAAACACTTACACATTAATTCTCAATTTATGGGGGATAGTACATATGTTTTTTCAGTGTTTCGAAAGGCAAATTTAACCATGAATTATGGCCCTCGTGAATATATTATCTACTGTTTCCATTCACATCAAGCTTATTAATATAACACAATATGGGTCTTTCAAATTCTCACCAAAGAACATTCAACACTACCTCAAATTGGAAAAAAAAGCTAGCACTAGCTTTCATGCGAAAATACGACTTCTTTTGGTATGTAATACTTTCAATGAACTAGTAGTTTGCCACTAAGCGAGGTTCATGGTCTATTATAGGAATTAGAAAAAGGATGAGGACATTTTCAATCTGAAATAATGAAATTTAAGGATATATATCTTCAAAGCACGCCTAGGATGACATTTTTGGAAATAGAAGCAACGTTACAAAGTAGGTTCAATGGTATATACTATATGCTAATTGAGCGAGTATTGAACAGAAATGTCATCAAATGGTATACTGATGGCTCCAAAACGGCAGAAGAAACTGGAAATAGGAATATATGGGCTAGAACTACATATTTCGAAAGCTTGGGAAAATACCCAAGTATATTTCAGGCGGAAATACACGCTATTGAGATTGTGTTCAGTTCATCATGGATAGGAACTATCGGAAGCAGGAGATTATCATCGTGTCTGATAGTCAAGCAGCCATCAAGGCGCTGAACTCATATGAAATCAGCCGCAAGATGGTCTGGGAATGCCTAGGGAAACTAAATGAGCTAGACAAAAGAAACAAAGTAACCCTCCTGTGGGTTCCGGGTCATACAGGAGTGGAAGGAAACGAAATAACGGATAACCTCGCAAAAAAGGGGGGAATGCCTTTTGCAGGCCTGAACCTTTTGCGGTTAAGTAACAGTACAATACTGAAGAAACTAAAAATGGAAATGGAGCAGAGAAAATCCAGTTACTGGGAAAATCTCCAGGGAATGAGGCAAAGTAAAATTCTTCTGGGAACTTATAACCAGAGGAGGTTTGCAGAATGCATCAACCTGAATAAGAACAATGTTCGCATATTAACAGGAATACTTTCAGGCCATTGTAGACTGAAAGGACACCTGAGTAAGCTTGGATTGGAAAAAGATCCTGAATGCAGATTTTGTGGGGAACAGGATGAAACATCCATCCACCTCCTCTCAAACTGCGTAGCACTGTGCAACGCGAGAGCATTGCACCTGGGAGCATGTAAAAGCGAAGAGGAGCGCTTACTAGACTGGAGCCCTCTGACATCCTACACTTTCTAAAAGGAATAGGATTGGAAGGCCAGCTGTAAAGCAGGCAGAATAGGGGACACAATAGATTTTTAGGTCGCAGTGTAACACAACCCTTCTATTTACTTACATTACATTACAATTGAGCGAGTATCCTATGGTCACCTAACGCAATCGGCATTCTACGGCAATACGAGAGCGAAGCCACGAAGTCGTGCCTGCGAAGGTATATAATACATATACTGTAAGTTGTGCAGTTAATTTATTATTAGTAAGTAAAATATCTTTATCTAATTTGGGCATGCTTTGTATATCTGGTCTATAAATAATGTAGAATATTACAGACCAAGCTTTATAACATAAAATTTAACCACATTTGTGACATTATTTGTCCTAAAATTAAAAATTCACGACAGTAAAAGTTTAAGTCCTTCGAATGGGATAGCTGTGAACGTCTTTGCCACATCGGTTTTCCCAATAGTTTTACATTTATTGTGATTTATTGATGGCCTACGCAATTATTATAGGCATGTCTAACTTTATATCATTCACTTTCGTAACTGAGCAATTTAGAAATAAACAAGAAAGAATATAAATTTATCATGCTTGGAATAACAGCACTTAGCAATAACATAAAATCACTACTGGCATAATATAGAGACATCCGTGTAGGCAATTGTTTTTATTACATTCGCTCCGCAAACGATATGGAAGAATAGGGCATGTGACTGCCTTCTTTATTTTCCACAAACATACGCTATGAAGATGCCCACGATGCGATGTTCGAAATACCTTTATTGTGACTCGTACATAACTATAACTAAACAATCTTAAACGTTAGGACAATAAAACAGATGCCCAAATACAAAGCAATAAAAAGATGTTGATGGTTAGGTTGAACGCGTGCACAAGCTGTTGCTTGTTTTGTAACTTGGGTGTTATATTCATTGTATAAATTCAATGTGAAGGGAATTTATATTGCGACTATAAATATCAATTGGTTTATGTTTAATCAAGCGAATGATAAAACTGACTTAATAATGTTAATGATTGGTAATTATTGCGTTGGAATGAACTTTGTATTTGAGCAAGTTTATATGTAAATGCTGATATAAACGGAATTATGGAGATATAAACTATAAATTTCTCTGAATTTTACATTGGTAATTAACTGGTATTCTTTCGATTTTATTGCTTGTCTAGGACGAGAAAGAAACCGTTTTCGGGCATCCAGCACACCGTACATGGATTTTGTGACACTACTTAGGTTTGGAACTTTTAAATTATTCTTGCCTATTTGTCAAAGGTAATAATGAATGTAAAAATCCAAGAATGTTGACAGACGTATAATAAAAAAACGCAGAAAATAATGAAGAAAGAATTTATATACAACTTTAAACATAGATATATAACGTCAGGTAGAAAAAGAAACTTATGAAAACTATAATAATATTTTTTAGTGAACTTATAACCTTAACTTGCTTCTTAATTGTGCAAGTGGAGGTATCTGCCTTTAATTTTGTGGAAGTTTGTTGTGGAACTGTATTGTTTTCTAGGTATGCACTTTTTTCGACTAGCGCCCTATGCCGTGGCCCCTGGTATGTGTAGATCTATTTGGGAAACTGGTAACCGTTTCCCTGTATACATCCGCATTAAGGTACGGCTACACATTGCGAGACGTGCGCCTAACGATTGGTCGCACGACTCGCACGACGTTCGTTCTTTAGTACTACACTAGTTTAAATTACGCTTGGCTTTACATTGACGTGACGAGCGCGACTGGACACGACACGTGCACACATCACGTCGACTAGAACGGCTTGACGAGTTTCATTTAATTTTGTCGTGCGTATTGCATAGTTGTGAATGTAGTAAACTGCCCGCCCGTCTGTCAGAACATTTTTTTGAGGTTTAATTTTTATATTTCATTTTAATTATTTTAAAATGTTTTTTCAAAAAATGTTTCTCATTGTACTAAATTTTGCCGATGGTTAATTACCGAAACATGTCGCATAAGATATTAATAAAAGAGGATTGGAACACGAATTTCGCTTTTTAATTTAATTTAATTTAACTTTTTTTTTTGTGTTTCCGCTGATAGCTACCCTGCAACTAACTGCTTTATTTGAATAAATTATAGGCATGATTTTAATACAAATTATGCAATAAAATAACAACTGTCAACGATAACAATACAACTGATAATAGGGTCGGGTCCTTTAACAATTATACAAAGGAGACTTAAGTACTTCATTTTTGTGTTATACGATAACGAATGCCTAAAACAATTCAACATTTGGGTTTTCACATTAAGACATCACAACTCTTTTGGCAAATAAAAACTGACGATCTTTGCGTTAGCCCTAGTGCAAATGTGGCAACTAATTACTTTTTGGTTAGTGTTTAAGCGACATTTAATATTATTATATAATAACTACGTGATATTAAAATACATTGGGCAATTATTTTATTATTAATTATTAAGTTTCATAAGACTATTGTTGTTATAAGTTTTATGCAAATCAAATAGATCATTTTACACAAACAACTTACATTAAGGTCCTCTATTTGAAATAGTTACTGACCAAGATTTACCATCTATTGATCACGCAAAAATTATTAGAATTTTTTTTTCCAAAAGACTAGATTTTAGAGGATATCTTTCTGAAAATAACACGGAACTATAACGTAATTCCAGTCAAACACAATGTCATAATTGTGAATTTGACCATTAACTGACACCGGAGATGGAGATATGTAATCGCCAAACCATAACTAATCCTTTTTATTGGCCCAAAAGAATCTCTAATTTTTTATCGAGCGGAACAATTGTGAAGTTGTGCTAAAACTTTTCAAAAATATACATTTTTCAAACTTCTTTTCCTTTAAAAATACTAATCCCATAAACAAAAACCTGTAAATTCGTAGTAGTTTGGAACTTTTCTTTAGAATAAAAAATAAAAAGCAGTTGGATCCCGACCGCATTAGCATTATTTTTACGCTTCCCACCAGAAACACGCATTTTTACTTTACTTCAAAGCGGCGTAAAAACTACCGCACCATTATCCTGCCTAGGCCGGCAAAAATGTCACTAAAGATTAGCACACTACATTCGACTTGACAGATGTGTAATATTTTTATCATTAAGATACTATGAATACTATGATACTACTAGAAAGGAAATTACAGAAAAAGACTTATTCTCGGAAACGTCAAAATACTAAAATATGCAGCAGGTGTGCCAACCTGTACTGTCAACCCCCTAGCGTCAAAATTTCTTTTCTATTTTCAATTCAAATTTAAGATTTGTCTAAAACTTATGTTTATCAGACGGGCAAAAACTCTTTTCCGAGCATTCATACTTATACTCCCAAACTGTAGTTTGCGGCCAAGTGGTACAAATAACTATTAATATCTACCCATAAAACCTGATAAACCACGACATTTCAAGAGCCGATAGGATTTCGGAAAGATGAATAGAATCATTTTAGTTTAAAATTAGTCATTCGACGACCTCCCTGTATTTAAAAACTTGAACTTAAATATGAGTATGGAGCTAATAAATGTATGTTTTATATTCTTACGCTTACGTTATAGTTGTATGTTCGTATACAAATCAACCAACGTGCTAGCCTTAGGCCCATCATAGTGAAAGTTAGTCTTTACGGTTAACACAACTTGCAAAAATTATCTGCAATGCAAAAAAATGAGTGTTAACACTTTTATGCCGTACTTTATTCCTATATGAGACAAATACCTCGATGACTCAGTATTTGTATTGCAGCTTTCACAATAAAGAACTATAATGTAGTCTAAGTAGAAATCTGGAAGGCAACCAAAAAAAATACATTTTAATATTTACATGTTTTGGTTAAACAATACCAGATATAGGTCCGAACAGTTGCTAACGTTGCGTTACGAAATCTCTTGAGGGGTATTCTGAATTGTTCCGCTACGTAAATGTGGCCGATGCAAATTGCTTTAGTACGCGTGCCGAATTCGAAACGATTCACGCGAAGAACCGCCTGGAAACAGAGGACCGGCGGCAAATACGTAGGTACGTTTTTGATTGGTGAAATGGACGTGTCAGCCGTCCATTACGCTACTACAGAAGAAATTTTTTCAGTAAAGTTTAAATTTGTTCACCGGGTTTAAGTCAGCCGTCTGAATTATTCATAGCGAACGAACAACTGCGGGTTAATACAACAAGACGAGCATCGTCGGTCTTACCGAATGAGGCCTGAATCGTAAATTTGATTGTTATAGCACCTGCGACTGTATTTTTTCATAAGTAAAAGGCAAAATCCGCAGTTGTACTACTAACGATAACTAAAATATTGTAAACACCTCTGACTTATATAAAATACAAAGGAAATCTGCTTCAGGCAAGACACTCAAGTAGTAATAACAACAATAATAACCTGCAGATAACGCCATTTATAGGGCAAAATTATAATGTAAGTAAAAAGTACAATAGATAAATAAGCAAAAGTATATGAGAGACAGGCAAAGACAAAGAAAATGTAAGAAATTAATAGTTACTCAGCTATCCATACTAAGCTGAATGAATAAAACATGAGAAGGAAGATGAAAAGAGGTTATTTGCATTTCTGCTTATGTGTACCATAGGCGATTTAATCAGTACACTTGTTGGTGGCTGGGTATAATTATGTTCACCAGAGCTGGTGGATCAATTTAATTATTTATTAGTTTCATCATATATTTAGCATTCGTAGCTTGTCTGCTGTTAGACAGAGAGGAAAAACCATGCTTTGTGAGAAGATGATTGTAATTCGTTCCCGCCAAAGGTTTTAAAACTTAGATGTTTCAAAAATCTCTTCTGTACTCTTCCCAGTTGTAACTTTTAGTACGTACATATATACTAAATACCAGACTATAGATGCGTATTCCAATTTAGGCCGAACGAAAGCGTAGTATAACGTAGTATTTGCTAGTGATGGGTTGCTACAAAGTAAACTGCTATTTTGTAGTAGCTATTCAATATCAAAAGAAGCTGCTACTTTTTGAGGGATGTATGTAATAAAAAACATTATTTTCATATTTATGTCAGTGATTATTAAATTGAAGAATTTAGTAATTTTTTCTCAAATAGGTTTGAATAGCTTCTCTTATTATTAAAATCACATTGATATTCTTATAATAATTGGTACTAAACTATTGCAATATATGTTGATTGTATTTTATTCTAGTAGTAAACTTTGATGGTAACTTGTAACTGAAAGACTAACAATAATTTGCGTATGGCGTTGTTATTTATATAAATTTGGGTGGAGATAATAATACAAGGAACAAAGATAAATGCATAAAGCCTATATTTATTTGATATGATAATTTCAGGAAACATTTTATTGTAAGAAACAGTTCATGTTTATTTTGTGGCACTGTCTATATATCATAGATATTTTTGATCGTAAAAAAAGTGTAAAAATGAACTAACAAACATAAAAAAGAAGGTATTTCTAAAAATCTTCTATTTTTAGTGGTGTATTAAATAATGACAAGCGTATGAGGTAAAAAAACCTTCTAGAAATTTCTAGAAACAACTACATAGAAAATTGTTTTTGTCAAGCCCAAATGGGGACAATTTTATATCAAGTAATAATAGTTATTTTGTGTAACAACCCCACACAATGTAAGTTTCGCTGATTAATTTTCCTAGTTTTTATATCGATTTTGCTTAAGAAATACCTATGCAAGAACAGAAAATACACATAATTACAGAAACTCGATCATTATGTAACGTAACCCCTCAGAATCTATCACTACAATTTATACTTTTCCGTTGAAGAAACTATGCTTTTTCATTTATTAATTAATTATTTATATTAGTAGATCATTATTACACTATATACATATATACACTATACTTCATTCCATTATTCCCAGGGTATCACAGTTTAGAGATCTGGGAGTACTTTTTGACGCTCAACTAACATTTTCTCCCCATATTCTGGACGTTTCTTCTAGTGCTTCAAAATTTGGGTTTTCTCCTGCGTTCTTGCAAGGATTTTACCAGTCCATTGGCGTTAAAAGTTCTATAATTTGCGTTAGTTAGATCGAGATTGGATATGCGTCAGTTGTTTGGCATCCGCATTAACTGGCATCAACAGCTCGCCATTGAGCGTGTCCAAAGGAGATTTCTAAAATACTTATCATTTAAAGGTGATGGAGTTATCCGGTTCGTGGTCGATTATTCTAATTTGCTTGGGAGACAGTGGTTTCTGTTCACTGACGCAACGAAGGAATGAAAGCTAGTGCCAAATTTCTTTGGAACCTAATACCAATAACATGACGCGCACCAGTTCTCTTGAGTCAGTTGGATTTTGTGTACCCCGCCCTTAGTTGTAAGATCCTTCCGTACCTTTTCCCATTCGAGAGCTCGTACCAACATATTACTTAAGGCTCCCCTAACACATATGTCTAGAAACACGACCAAATGTGTCACTGATCTGTTTTTACTTGCACCTCTTTGTATTTTTAACCTTACTTTTTTTATGAATAACTTTAATTTTGTGAAATAGCTCTAGCTTATACTAATAATGGCTTCTCTTTTTTTTTCATTTTGTTTGTATTATTATTGTACTTATTGTTATTTATCGAACGCTGTACTTTAACTTTTTCCTATTTTTATTTTTGTCCTTTATTGGAATATTTTAATGTTGGACAATAAAGAATATTATATTATTATTATTATTATTATTATGTGATTTTTCACTCTTTTTTGTAGAGGTAAAGCTGTGTTCCACGGCCTTATGACAAGCGAAACATCAGAATTGGTAGCAGTGTTGCCAGTTATATGTCATCATCAATCATCTCCAGTTGTGTGCAAGCAGTACATGTGTGTGTGTGTGTAAAAGAAAGCGAATGTAGATGAAAGTGAGTGCGTGCGAGGGAGCAAATGTGATGAATGTATTGTCAGGTACGTGCGTCTGCCATTCCCAGATTCAATGTCGATCGCATTATACTACAGGTTCCCAGGATAACTGCTTTCTGCATTTCAATGTAGAGTTTCGGAGGTAGCTGGAGCCTAGCAATAGATTCGTGCAGTTGATATGGTATCTCTCCGGTTGCCCCCAGGACTACAGGGATGATGTTTATTTCGTCGAGGTTCCATAGTTTTTTAATTTCTGCCGCTAAAGGTGTGTATTTGTTTACCTTTTCTTTATGCTTATCACTGATATTGGCTGGGGCAGGAATCGCAACGTCTATAATGTGGCATATATTTTTTATCTTGTCGATTACCAGGATATCTGGTCGGTTGTTAGGAATATGGTGGTCGGTAATAACAGTTCTGTCCCAATAAAGTCGGGCTTCGTCACTCTCACTGACAGCCTCCGGTCGATAGATGTAATACGGGGTCTTCTCAGCCACGCATCCGGTTTTCCATGCTAGCCATGAATGAATAATTTTGGCAACTGCATTGTGGCGCTCTGTATACTGTTTCGCCGCCATAACGGGACAGGAGCTAATCAGATGTTCTATGTTCTCCGGTTTTAATCGGCACATCCTGCATCGATCGTCTTTCACCTGGGCATCTTTAATGATATGTTTCCTGTAGTTGAGGTTGGACCACCTGATCTTGAATAGATATTAAGAATCCTTCTGTCTCTGGAAACAGAGTACCCTCACGCAGCCATTGATGGGAAGCATCGCCATCAATGCACTGTTGGTTGACGTTATTAATGTATCTACCATGTAATGGTTTGCTGGTCCATTCTCGAATTAAATCGTCGTCCGTAGATATAGCTTGATGGCGGTAGGTAGGATCATGTAGGTTTAAAGGAGTATATTTTTTATCAGTCTGGACAATACATCGGTGCATCTCCGAGGTTTCAGCCTTCTCATAGAAAAACGTTCTCAACGATGTTACCATCCTATCATGCATTCTGACCATATCGAGTATTCCCCTGCCTCCTTTTCTTCGCGTCAGATGGAAACGAGCCGCGCTGCTATGTGGATGGTGCATTCTGTTACGGGTGAATTCCTTTCGTGTTATCCTATTGAGGTCATGGAGTTCAGTTGCTGTCCAACGTATGATACCGAATGTGTATGTGACAAGCGGGATCGCATAAGTGTTTACAGCTTTAGCCATGTTTCCTGCTGTGAGTTTCGTTTTTAGAAGTTGGCGCAGTCTCTCTCGGTAAGTGTTTGTCACGTTCGCTTTCATTCGCCGGTGTTCCACTTTATGGCTTTGCAGGACTCCAAGGTATTTGTATACTTCATTTTTATCCATCGGTTCTATCACGTTTTCTCCGTCATTTATTACGTGAGGTTCTAGCATTTGGAATTCCCCCTTGCGTATGCTGTTAAGTCTACATTTTTGGACACCAAATTGCATTTGTATGTCTTGACTAAATATTTCCACGTCTTTGAGCAGCTGTTGGAGCTCCTTCTGGGTTTTTGCCACTAATTTAATATCGTCCATATAGACTAAGTGGTTAATTGTCACCAAGGAGTTTTTGAATCGATAACCTGACTTTCTATTGTTCAACGTGGAGGAAAGGGTAAGTGCCAAGCAGAACCACAGGGCACTTAAAGAGTCGCCTTGAAATATCCCCTTTTTGATTCTGACTACTCCGACACTATCATTGTTAAGTTGGATATTAGTTCGCCATTCTCCCATCAGTGCTGTTAATGTAGAAACTATTGCGGGCGTAATTTTGTATATTTTAAGTACCTCTTTTAACCAGGAGTGGGGCACACTGTCAAAGGCCTTTTTATAATCTATGTAGGCCCAATAGAGATCTTGCTTGGTTTTTTTTGTCTCCTCTGTGATTACGGAGTCAATCAATATCTGTTCTTTGCAGCCTCGACTTCCTCTGCGACACCCCTTCTGCTCCTCCGTGATGATGTCGTGTTGGAGTATATGATCATAGATTTTGTTAGTTATTACGGATGTGAAGAGTTTATACATGGTTGGTAAGCATGTGATTGGTCTATAGTCCCCAGGGTCCTGGCTAGGTATTACGGTTTTCGGGATTAGATATGTGATCCCCGTAGTGAAGAATGGCGGGATGTTATGCGGGTCCATCAAAAGGTTGTTGAGCAGCGTTGTTAACTTTTCATGCATACAGGAGAATTTCTTGAGCCAGAAGTTGTGGATCTGGTCGATACCAGGTGCTTTCCAATTCAGCATTTTTTTTAAGGCATCCTTGACCTCTGCAGTAGTTATTTCTTGGTCAGTCATATATTTGAGCTTGCTGTTCTTACTTTTCTCATTTTTTATCCAGGAGGCGTTTGTTTTATGTTTAGTCTCTAGGCCCCAGATACCGTTCCAGTACTGAAGCACGTCCGTACTCGCAATCTGAGGTTTCGGTTGGTCGTTGTTGGTGTTTTCCAGTCTTCGATAAAAGGCTTTCTGGTTTGCTTGAAATAATTTGTTCTGCATCTTCCTTTGCGTACTTTCTTTATATCTTCTCAATCTGTGCGCTTTGGCTGCCAATTTTTGTTTGAGTAGGTCTAATATTTGAATTTTTGTTTTGATTATCGTCGTCTCTATATTTATTAAGGATGAAGTTAACTTTCCTTTCGACTCTCTTGCTCAGCGCATTAGCGCCAACCGCCAATGTGAGTAGCGCTATGTCTTTCCGAGTATTTTCTATTTGTCTCTCTAGCCTTACCTCCCATGGTTTCGTCTTTGGTTTTGGTTTTTTTAAATCTTGTTGTGTGGACAGTGTTAGATTTTGATTGTGCATTTCCAGAGCTGTAACTGCTCCAGTGTATATTAAATCATTTAAATGCAGTATTGTATTACATTCACCCAGTTGGTCTGCAATAAGCGTATCTATTTTTTGTATGATTATGTTTGTCCCTTTTCGTGTTTGGAGCTTCGGGAGTCTGGGTCTCTTTGTTGGGTCAATTCCATGGTATAGCAGATGATTTTTCTCAAACGTGTCCCTGGCGGCCTTCTCCATGACATCTAATGGGTCTAATGTATCTTGTGAAGTTTGTGGCATTTCGTTTATATGTGTATGTGTAGGTTGTGTATCTTGCATGGTCTGAATGTCGTGTGTATGTTGGGTTTCGTGTACATGTTCTTGTTGTGTGTGTTGTGCGCCTTGGATTTGCATGGAGACTTCCTGACGGATTCTTTGCATGTCTTCAGGAGGTATTCGATCTTTCGCAAAGATCGATCTTCTTTGATCCAGTATATTTTGGATCGTTTTGTTCTTAAGCGACGGATGTAGTGTCGTTATTCGTTCATATAACCCGGGTGCTATATGGTAGGTTGTTCGTTTCCATTTCCGTAATTTCGAGATAACAGCGATATAGATCCATATTCATTTGAAGCGACCATTTCATTCGCTGTCTCCCGCGTCGGTTATTATCATCCGCATTAGTGGGCTGGCACAAAGTAGCAGCATCAGCTTCTGCGGTGTGAGCCATCATGTGTGTTGGTTGAATCTCATGCTCCATTTCAGGCGTAGCGGTGTACACATCCTGCTGCCCGATGCCGCTATTCCCATCGTCAGCTGCAGGGGTCGAGCCTCACGACGGTTCCGACTGGGTGCGACCCTCTCCCCAGACCGCCACTCTTATTTCCATTCATTGTACTATCCATGAATCTTTATCGCATTTTTCAGCTCCTGCCAGCTTTCATTACAGCCGCCTTCACAGAAGAAACAGACGCTGACCAGGAAACCGCCCACTCTGAGTCCGTCGTGCCTGGATTTACTACATGAGCTCATCCGCCCGCTGCCGTTGGCCCCATGTAGAGGATATGCTTATTTAGTGGCGGCAATACTC
>RXPK01002933.1:0-41984 GCA_004143645.1 Protaetia brevitarsis | reverse complement strand
AACACCCTGTATATTTGCAAATATTAGGACCTTTGTTTTGCGAATTCGACCATACTGGTTTAGCACCATTATCTGAAATAATGAAAGAAAACATTCCACATACCGAACATTTTTTTATTTTCGTAAATTATTACAAACTGTTATCTCTTAATAACGAACTCATATAAAATGTTCAAAATGCTCGCCGTTAC
Source organism: Protaetia brevitarsis (assembly GCA_004143645.1). Classification (NCBI taxonomy): domain Eukaryota; kingdom Metazoa; phylum Arthropoda; class Insecta; order Coleoptera; family Scarabaeidae; genus Protaetia; species Protaetia brevitarsis. Next base: position 41,793 of record RXPK01002933.1, on the reverse strand, counting down.
TTCCTGACAAATGCAATCTTCTACGATTCCTGAGACCTTTTCCAAAATTCTCTACGGTTAATCATTTGGTCGACTATTCTTTGTCTCAACTCCGCAACTCCTGCCAGGTAGTTGTCGCCTAACGTAAACACGAGATTGAGAAACCCACAGATAAAAATCTAATGGACTAGACTGGAGAAAGTGCATGAATCCCTACGTTCAATCCATCATTTGGGAAGATGCATCAAAAAGTTCCTAACTCGCCTATCATAGTGGAAAGGCGCTCCATCTGTTGAAACCAAAAACTTTAGCAACTCCCCATTGTGTTAAGTGCAGTAATAATGGTTTCTTACGTAGATCAAATACTTCTCCCCACTTAAGTTCTTCTATAAAAAAGGCTTATAGCCTGTTCAACAATTCCTATCCAGACAACTTTAGGATGTTGATTATGGCTCACGCGAGGAGATTCTCATTGACAGTACCTGGATCTGGCGATTGACTGTTCCATTCAAACAAAAGTTGCTTCGTCAGAAAATACCATATTAGTGCAAAATGTTCGTCTGCATACAAATTTCCATCATTTTTTTGCAAATCCAGGGTCGTCAACATCATTCATCTGACGTTCTTGAAGTAGGTGTTTTTTATACGGATGGGAACTTTTCTCCTTCAAATTTTTTCCCTACAGACGACGACTTATGCCATGGTTATGCTAAAGTTGTAGTAGAAGTTGAGTGATTCTTCAAATTCAATCGCAATGTATTCTCTAACATTGCGTAGTTGTGTCGTGGTCTGCCTGTTTTGGTGAATTAACCTTCCATCATACTAACGTTAGTGTTTAGTGAAGCTGAACTGTATAGAGTTCTTCGAATCAATCATTAAAAAGTACACACTTTTTCATCGTTCTCACCGATCGCCAAAACGATCATCATTAAATATTCAAACGCTCTCTTCATTTAAATGCATCCTACAATCAGTAATTTATGGACGTAATTAAAAAACTTGACAGTTGTCAACATTACCTACTAGATGATGAGTACCTTTTGTTGTTTTTACTGGGCAAAGCTTCGAGTTGTGACTGAATCTATGACTTATTGTATCATCCCCACTGACATTTGCCGAACTATTTCTCTCCATTATTTACAAATAATGTGCTAAAAACCAGTTTGGTGAATTCGCAAACAAGGGATTATAATCTGCAAAAATATACAGGTTGTTCCATTTAAATAAAAAAAAAAAAAAGAGGAACTCCGGTTTGAACCGGATTACATCACAACAAAAAATCAACATCAATGTATTAATTTCGTTACACTTATCTGCAAAGTTTCGTCAATACCGTCCTCTTCGTTTTAAAGATATTTGCTTGGTTCCATACTTTATCCCAACCCTGTATATATTTTATATAAATTATATACGATAAAAATGAAGCCTTTTTCTTATCAAATTTTCACTACAATCACAATATATGCAATACAAAATTCAAGTTTAAGGAAACGATAACGAATAAACAATACAGAGCATTAAATTGAAACACAATAAAACCCACCGGGTTATAATTGCTAAAATATAACGATATGTATCTACCTGGTTCAAGTTCCAATCGCACTTCGTCGAATTATTAATCGCAAATCTTCGCCGTCGCATAAATCGCTTCCATATCGCTTATGGTTTCGGAGAGTTTCGTAAACTTATCCAGGGGCAGCGCCGCATCTCCCAGCAATGCGAAAAACTTAAATTGCCGACGCAGGTCCACATTTTTGAATTTCTTCCATTCGTATTCATTCGTGTCGTACCACTCCTTTTTGACCTCATCGGCCAATTCCGTGGCGAGTTTGATCTAAAAATTACAACTTCATATAACTTCGGTTTTGTTCCGATCTGGAAGATTTTATAACCTTTTTCTTCAGATTGTGGTCTGTTATGTTCGTCGCATATGCCCAGTAAGCCTCTATACTCCGCTTTTGTCTCGTAGCACTTTTATCATTCAGAGTTCTGATATAGGAGACCGCTTCTTCTTCTGCTTTCTTACCTATTTCAAATGGTGCTGTGCCTCTCTTATGCTTTTTTCCTTTTCTTTTATTTTTTTTCTTATCTTTTTTCTTATCTTTTTTCTTACCTTTACCGCCCCCTCCTCCTCCTCCTCCTCCACCGCCACGCCTCCTCCACCGCCGCCGCCTCCTCCACCGCCGCCGCCGCCGCCGCCGCCGCCGCCACCTCCGCCACCTCCTGCCCCACTTCCGTTAGGTTTACCGCGAGTAGGCTTTTGAGTAACAGGTTCTTCTGCGATTTCCTGTTCTGGTGGCTGCGCTATTTCTTGGATTTCGGCTTCAACCGGCGGCTCTGGCTCTGGGTAGTCGTTTTCACCTATTTTCCCTTCTCCTTCTTTATGTTCTGGAGGAGGCTCGTCCTCTGGGTCATCATATTCACCGACGGGCACTGGTTCCGGATCTATTACGTCTCTCGCCTCATCTCTTTGTGTGTCATCATCCCTGTAATCGTAGCCTGCATCCACTTCTTGTTCAGAAGATTCTGGTCGTCTTGTTGTTATATTTCCAAACCAATCTGGGCAACAGTACACAGTTAAGCATAACGTAAAAAAAAATAGTATTGACTTGCAGCACATTCTGAAACAAATATTTTGGTTTTAATATGAGTTTAGTGTAAAGACGTTCAATATTCCAGTATTAAGGTCCGTGTACAGTAGGCGCTTGTTGCGAATGAGCTTCCGTAGGCTTTAACATGCTTGTAACAATTTTACCAGCGCATATAGGAGTATTTGCATCTTAAAAATCTAAATCACAAAGTTTGACCATAATAAGGTGTTTATTACAAAAAAAAAAAATACAAAATTTCAACGAAAACCATAAAGAATCTCATTAATCAGACTCAAACAGTTCCTATTCGTCTTCTATATTTCCGTCATATCCATTAGACATTAGACCATTAGACTGATGCCCGGTAACATAAACAATAGTTACCAATTTGTCAAAGTTAATCAATGGATAACAGCTAAAATCAGTAACATAAAGGTTTGTTAGGAGATAATCATTTGTAATCAGTTGTTAACTTACCACCGCTATTCCGGTAGTTACACTTTTGTTAAGATTACCAAAGCACGAAATGTGCGAATGTCAACGAAAGTTGTCTGCATGATTTGCATCAATAGATGGCGGAACATGTGAACATAGCACGGAAAATCTATTTGACATTTTACAGAATTTTATTTTTGATTTAATTTGGTCACTGTTCAATTAATTTGGAATAGGATAGCAGCAGTAAGTTTAAAATACAGTTGAGGTCGTAAATGTCCCCCCCCCCCCTGATATATTTTGAATGGTATGAGAATAGAGAATGAAACAAAAACAAGTGTGACAATTGGAAGATAATTTGTGACTTTTTGCCTATAGAGATACGCACATGGCTTCTGATGTAAAATAGAGGGCGTAGTATCTTTAAAATTTTAAATAGGAAGTAATTTCATTTAGAAGCTCATTTGAAGATATTTCTATTACTTTTATGGCAATGCAAACAGTTTTAACGATTTTCGCAAATTTTTTACCAACTTATCCAATGATTAAATTGGGAGTACATACGTTACTTTTTCTATAGCCCTCGTATAAATATTGTGTTTTTATGTGACTTAGGAAGCGATTGCTGTCAAATATGACATATTTTACAATATGACGTTTTGCAAAATTTGCAAAAGTGTCTTATCTGTCAGTGTATGTGTCATGTGTGTGCGTGTCTATTTACAGATTACCTGTAATTAGCAGGTTTCTGTTAACACTATATCCAAAAAGTGAATACGAGGGCTATAGAAAAAGAAACGTAAGTAACTCCAATTATTAATCTGGATAAGTTGGTAAAAATTTCGAAAATCGTAAACTGTTTGCATTGCCAAAAAGTAATAGAAATATCTTCCAAATGAGCTCCTAAATGATATTACTTCCTATTTAAAATTTTAAAGATAGCTACGCCCTCTATTTTACATCAGAAGCGATTGCGTATCTCTATAGGCAAAAATTCACAAATTATCTCTGAATGTTTACTTGGTTTTTGTTTCATTGCTCTATTCTCATACGCATTCAAGTAAGTTATCCGGGGGGGGGGACCATTTACGACGCGTCACTGTATATACGTTTAGTGATTATTACATTACATTTTTTATAATTATGGAGGCTAGGTAGGTGTAATTTCAACATTTGATTTCTGACAATATTATCACTAAATTTGAGACTAGTGCATCATAGATGAGTAGGAAAATGCAGGATGCCGTGAGAAGAGTCAGAAAATTTTACGGTACAGAAGAGAAACACACATTGTTAGCGATCATTGAAATTATAAAGGAGTAGTTGAAAATAAAAAAAAACGCGATGGAGTAATCTATTAAACAAAAAAAAAAGGAACTATGAGCAGGAAATTACATCTGAATTAATTTCATAGTACTACTGGGTTAAAAATGAAAGAGCAGTTTATTTACATTAATACAACTTTATGATAAAAAAAGAACAATCATGACGACCAATATTGTTTTTATTTGCCATTCTTGTCTTATATTTTCATGATTGCTTCTCTGAGCAGTCGTGGTCTAGGGACCGTCTATCATATATGTTGTCTAGTAATATCGATATAGTTCTTCATTGGAGGACGATGATTAATCATTCCACATATCCGTTTTGGTGTATTATAATCGTTATAAACAAACTTGACATAAGCCAGAGACAAACCTCAATTATGAATTCTAGGTGAAAACGGTCAAAGTTTAAGTTGGCTCTCTATCGGAACCAAAATGAACTATCAATTTTAGTAAATTTACAGTTAACTAGTTTACAACAGCCATTAATCAGTTGTTAACTAATTACTCGACATTTAACAAATGGTTAAGTTTATGTTGACAACACTCCTGAAATGATCAGATTTTGCGAAAATTATTAAAATTAAACAAAATTGCTCTCAAACTCCTACTACATATAGTACTAAAATAATGCATGCCTCTTTAATTTTGATCTATATTTTTAAGAATAGTTAATTATTTCGTAAACGAGTTGAGTTAGGCATAAGAAGCCTAACAACTACTTGTCTTTATTTAGTCTGTACTATCAAAATATATAATAATATACAGGGTTAAAATTAATTTTTCACAACTTTGGTGTGTAACGTTTCTTTGAGTCACCCTGTATACTTCAAAACAATTTTGAAAATGTGGTCCTTCTAAACCTCCATAGCCCTTAACAAAAAAAAAATTGAAAATATGTTACCACTTTTCGTATATAAACCGACGCGAATGTGGTGGCCCAGCCTGCATATATATTCGTTCATCAAAATTATTTATTGAACGTGTGAAAATATAGTTACCATAACAAATATTATCTATGAACTAATGTGCAATGATTTGTTATAATAATAAAAGCTAATTTACTTCACTAATGAATCTTATTATTAGTTACTCAAAAATTGTAAATAATATTTCATCATAACAATGACATATTACGTTCCTCGATGAAAATTCAGTAAATGAATGTTGTTTGTTTGTATTATATTAATTTTTTCAGTGCAGAGACACGTGATTCAACACGTGCATTCAAAATATTATTGCGCAAGACAAATACTTCCTTTTTTTGATACTTTATTGATATAATGAACGTTTTCATTGAGATTTCATGCTTACTAACTAGTCTAAAGTACTTACTAACACCATTTATTTAAAGCAAATCTTACCTTCGTAAAGAAAAACTAGCTGATATTTAGTTCCTATGTATAGTCCTTTCAGAAAAAAAGAAAAAGAACTTGGAATTAGAACTGGATTTTCTTTTTATTTCCGCTGCGATTATCATACGTAACAAGCATTGTTATTAAGAAATTATAAAGATGATGATGATGCAGTACTTCAATACAATTGAATTGACGACAAGATATTTGCGAAATTTACTGCGACGATAATGTTATTATATTACCATTTTATAATACTGAACAATCAAAAATGCGTGGTCGATTTTCTGACAAACGAAAAGATATTTTTCTGTGTGTAGGTTTCAAATTAAATACAGTCCAGAATATAAATTCGAAACAAAACATGTAATTTAACATTAAAAGTGGACATTCGTTATTTATCCGCCATCCAGCAGAGAATTTAGCTTTGTTTTTACAACTTTCTAGGCAAATCAACTAGTTATAACCACTCTTAAAATCAACAACGTGTTTAATATTTATAACCGGGTTTGATATTTTGCATGATAATAGTTTGACTCTTGGTTTCTTTCTAACTCCTAATTCTATCCTAAGAAATTCCATTTAAAAGGTGCGTAAAAGTGAAATTGGGTAAAGATAATTACTTATATCGGGGATAAATAGAATTCATTTACTTGTCAGGATAAAAATAAGGTTTTTCAAATATTTCATTCAATGTTGCGGTGTTTATTTCCATTGATTAAAGATGTGATAACTATCAGAATTTCATTTAGAGGTGCTCTCAACAAAATGCGTATTTACATTTTTTAATCGGACACCTGGATATAGTTTTATGGTTGCATAACCCTTCATCTCCTAATTCAGAGTTTATACTGTTATATCTGACTATTTTAGATAATTAGCGAGTCATTCAATCACAATATCGCTTCTCCGGTGGAACGTCGTCCTAAGTGCAAATTATTAAGTTTTGAGAAAATGATGTTTTAAATTTTTGTTTTTTTCAACGACTTAATTAATAATAATAAATTAAACAAAATGAAAAATTGCACTTAGGTCATTGTGCCACCGGAGAAGCGATATGTACAAAACCATCCAATATCTGCTTAATAAACACTTTAGAACATAAAGAAATAAATTGTTTAGGGTAGGTTTAATATTTCCATTTGATTGAATCGAAATTAACTTTTTATTTTAAGAAACCCCATAAGTAACAATTTAGCGACGTGAAGTCCAGGCTGCTGGGTGGGCATTGAATAACTTCAGCATTGCCAATCGAACGGGAAAATTAGCCGTTTGAATACTCCTAAACCGTTAAAACATTATGCGATGGTACTCGATCTTCGTGTCGAATCACAATATACAATATCTAATTAGTTTTTTGAGACGTTTTACTGTGAATCTGCAGTGAACTACGTAAGCACCTCTGAAATTATTGCCAATGTTCTCATAATCAATGCAGGTAACTGTACATGCGCCATCTAGTTTCCACTAGCGGGAATGATAGCACAACGAAATACCCCCTTGTCATTTTCTGGTGAAGATATCTGTAAGTCCATTCAAACCGTGGATGTAATTTTAGACAATTCCTCCTTTGTTTTGATATCGCTGTTCGCACATGCAGCGATTCTACACGATATCGTTGGTGGGAGTGCTCGCCTGTTCAGTTCTAACCTAATAGTTGTGTGTACATACGTTCGTCGGCGTAAATGTCAAAATATAAAGCGTAACGGATTTACGGGACGGCGTCGCATCTTTTTCGAAGCAGTGTCGCGTTTTGTGTGAAGTTTATTATTTCTGCCTGTGATCTGACTCGTCTCGCCGTGTGTCTAGGGGCTCGTTCCTATTATTCCCTATTTCACCTGACACCTCTATCTCCCGTCGGGAACGTCGGTATGTTTTCGTTTTTGTGACCGTGATTTTTAAACCGGTAGAGTAGTAAACATAGGAAGTAAAAAAAAAAGAAGATGAATACGCGGTCACATTTCCAACCGTTCTTCAACAACTCGCTGGCCATACGACAGGAGATACAGCGGTTCGAAAGTGTCCATCCGTCCATATACGCTATTTACGACCTCTTGGACCTGCTGCCGGACGGAATCGCTGCACAACAGATTAGGGATCATGTTGTATGCATTGAAGGTGAGTTGATTTCGATTGCAGCTGATGATTTTCGAATTAGGAGAAACTGGTAGCAGCTGAATACTTTCGTCTTTAGTGATTCTTTTTACATTTGCCTACTATACGAGATTTACCTTCATATGACACGAACTAATACACCTGTAATTTGCCCTCATTAACTATATACACTGCGAAGGTGCAAAAGCAATCTCACATCAAATTCCTGATTGTGCAATCTCGCGTGCACTTTCACTGGTTTTACCATCATTTTAACGTATCTGCGAGCGCCGGTTACATATTTCAAGTTGTATTCGAAAACCGGCGATAATAATAGCTATATATAGCGTTTGTTTACAAAAGGTTTTATTTTGTAAATCTGCTTCGTTACATTACCATTAAGAAAAATTATATATGGTGTTGAAATCTCTGACGAAATTGACAAAACATTAACATATTTGATTTTACTTCAAAACTTTTTTTATATTAAATATTTATTATTGTAAATCCAAGAGGAAGTGGTTGAAAACGCTCATAAGTTTAGTTATATTCAAACTGTAATAATTTCTAATTAACCAAAGTGCTTTAAACGTAAACAACTATAATGACTGAAATAACACCATCTAATTCAATAGAATGGAGAAACATATTAAGGACAAGACATTACCAATTTACTTATACTTTACGGTTCTAGACAGGTGCACAGACTACTATGAATTTCTAAGTCCGTAAATAGTTTTTGAAACGTATAAAGTTAGATGTTTTATAGTTTCACGAAAGTCTCCGAAATTTATATAGGACTCTTAGGAAGTTTAAGCATCAGCTGTTTCCATCGGTTATAATTTAAACTTATAAAATTACCTAATAATTAAAAATCGTAGGAAAGAAATACTTGAGGGGAATACAGTTGATCTTTGAATAGATCACGGATGGGAAATATCACTTGCACGAACATTAAAAAATGGAAGAGGTTACCTTGCAATAGATACTACCTTCCTTTAAAAGAAGAAGAAAATTGCATATACAGGAATAATCTCAGGTAACGAAACCATCTTTTTGCACAACTAAATCTCTAACTGTAATTCCTCGACTGAAAACAATTCTAAATGACTTAGTTGACAGCTCATCTGCATACATGCTAAATCAGAATATTTTCAAATTTATGTTAAAAAAAAAGAAAAAGTAAGGGACCGAGATTAAACCCTGAAGTACTCCTGACGTCATAAACCATTTTAGTGGCATCGTTAATATTTGTTGTTTAAAAATAGAAGAGGTTGTCTCGCAATAGATACGACATTTCCTTAAAAGAAGAACAAAATGTACATATCTACAGGAATAATCTCAGGTAACGAAACGATTGTTTTGCATAACTAAATTTCCAATTGCAACGGCTTGATTGGAAACATTTTAAGTAAATGACTATCGACAGGAATTTTTCAGCTTATCTACATCTATGCTAAATCAGAACATTTTATTAGTTTTAAAAAAAAAAAAGAGAAAAGCCAAAGGTCCGATATTAAACCTTGAGGTACTCCTGGCGACAAAAAAACAACAACAGTTAAGCAGTGGTTTAGTGGCATCGTTAATATTTCGTCGTTATTCGTTATTATTTTTGCAAAACGATGCAGGCGTAGTTGAGAGAGGTTACAATCAACGCGAAATACTGTGCTTAAGGGTCGCAATTGGTGAAATAGGGTGACGATCGTATGACAAAGCCAAGACTTTTTATAGAGCACGCACAAAGGTTATAAATGTGAGGAGAAAAAACTGACATTTATCAAATAATATATTCAAATCTTTGACTTCATCAAGCTTTGCGAGAATGATGTTGCTAATCATGTGTTATGAACCACGTTTTCGGGAACAATAAGCTACACAGCACTTGCTGATATTAATCTTAAGCGAATTAGTAGAACACCAATCTGCAAAATCGCCTAAATCATGCTGCAATGAGTATCTTCTGCAGTATTAATACCTCTGTAAATTGTAATTTCGTCTGCGTAAGCTAGAATCAATCAGCGGAGAGATCATTAATATAGACAAGAAAAAGTAGAGGACCCAGGTTAGACCCTTGAGGAACTCCCGAACGAGAAGCAAACTCATACGACCTTGTATACCCTTGTACAGGATCCTACACTAGATAGGGTGCATTTGAATGTGTTGTTATGATTATTAAGAATCACCGTCAATACATTTCCTTATTCTGACATAATACATGCCTTCGTAACTTCGTAGTCATCAATACAATTCACCGCTTTCATAATGGTTCAATGGCGAAGATTGTTGACATTGTTCTAGCGATCCTATGCTTTAAGTCGAATGAATTAATTTTTCAAATTGACGAACACTTTGTAACTTTTATATTCGTTACTCGTTCATTTCATCTCGAAATTTAAAAACTTGTTTGTATGCAACTACAAACACAATTTAATCCCTTTTCGAGAGAATTCCGGCGCTCATTTCGTCCGCCCATTCATTCATTCGCTCAACTTTTATTAAACTTCCATTCCGACCGCTTATTTTCTCCTTTCCTTCGGGCATGAAATGCACATCCGAGGTAGCGTTAGAAAACACGGCATATACGCGTTCTATACACTAGCTTTGAAAGAAGAACCTAGGCGCACGTAAAAAGGAAACACATTAATTACGGAATTAATTCCGTCGAAAATGCACTTCTGCGAGCGTAGGCGTTTTGTGCATTCAGCTTCATCAACTGGAGCGCTGCATTAGTGAGTTGGGAGACAAAGGAAACGTCTCGCCATACGGGAAATGCTCCTTGCGGCCGTATCTACGGAAAACGCATTGCCGACGACGCTGTGGTGTGTTGCGTAATCGGCAAGGTGTCTGGCGGTACATTACGGACGTTTATGTCACGTTTTCTGTCGCAATACTTCGGTTTTACGTCGCTTTGTGGCACGCACCTTTAGGAGGAAGAGAGAAAGGAGGACATTGTACCTATAAATAAAAGTAAATATTTTGTTGCGTATATATGCTTATTTTATGGAAAACTATTGATAACAATGTTTTAATTGTTTTTGTTTTTTTTTAATACAATGATTTACAATGAAATTGTCGTTATTACTTACTCAAAATATAATATTTTTATTTTTATTTCATTATAAATGATAATTTATTTGTCTTGTTTGTAGGAGAATATTGTATTATTTATTCCCGAAGGAATATTGATTAGTAAGCATTTTGTTGTGAAAACAAACAACAATACCGACTCGGCACTTCTCAATTTCACTCAGTATTTTTACTGAGAGCGCACTTTCGACATGACGATTGCTGTAACATGAGTTAGAAATATTATTTTTATCAGTTAATAAAGTCGCCATTGGCCAAATGACCATTGTGTATTAGACATACGATTCGATATACCATCTCCAATCGCTGTCTAAAGGCAAGCACTCACCACTATTCTCTACCCTTATCCAACTACTACAAAATGCTATCCTCACATAGATCTTTTCAATTTGAATCAATTCAATGAAGCCAGCATTCTGGCGTACTACTCCGACGTGGGGGTGAATGAATCGCTAGACATTTAGACAATTCACTTCAAGTGAAGCGATTCGATTCATTTAATTTTTAAAGTCATTTCTCCACGGTGCTCGAATTGTTGATTCTTGAAGGGCGTTCCACTGTTACGTAACTCTGTTTGTCAATGAATTCTATTTTTATTTAATCCGGAACACTTTCCTCTTGCGAATGTCAGAGATCTCTCTTTAATAAGGTATTATTCGTGCTTTTATTAAGCAAATTCATTTGTACACAGAGAAAAGTCCGCATAGTAATATTCACGAAAATTGTAGTAAGAATTGAAGACATGAGTAGATAAAGGTGTCATGTCATTTTTATCAAAAATTATTTTATTTCAAAAGATGAAGGTAAAATAATGTAATCTTCCATATGGTAAAGCCAAATTTCAATACACTAATTAGTTTGTAACATATTTGAACGAACGAAGGCTTTATGCCCCACGTAACTTACATGTAGAACAGAAAACATTTGACTTCACATTTCTAGAAATTCAGTTTTTGTCACATGACACCTTTATCCACTCGTGTCTTTAATTGTTACTATTGTGTGAGATTTTAAAACAATGTCGCTGCAGTTTTGTATACCACAGTTACAAAAAAGCAATTAAATTGTTAGAAAATATTGTAGCACAATCTGCTAGAAAATATTGTGAAATGTTTTACAATATTTTACAACTACATAGTAAATATAATAAATTGCTTATGATGAAGTGGAAAAGTTATAAACGAGAATTTATAGGATGGGAAACTTTATAGCACTAGAACACTAGTTTATGGATCGAATTATAATTAATTAACTAGAATTGCAATATTCTGATTTCCGCCAATGTTATAAGAAGGATGTCGGTCTGGCAAGACCTTGGACATGCCTCAAAATTTACGATACTATTCGTTTGATAAGGTATGTTGAAGTTGTTGATTCCCCTTCCTTTCCCCTCCCCCTTCAGCATTTATCTAGATTAAATGTTAATTGCCATTCCTTGCCATTGCAATTTTTCTAATATTTTTAAATCTGCTAAAACTTTGTTCAGCTGTACTGGTATGGGATTACAGTATCACTTTGGTTTACAAGTCGCTGGTCTACGCTGTGAAGAGCAGTGGTCCATGGATACACCCTTGTAGAACTCCTTTCATTGTCAGTACTCCAAAATCTCTGGAGAATACCTTATTGATGCTCTATAGTTTTAAGTAGAGCTGTTTATGTGCGGCTTTCTCGAAGGATCTTTTCATAATCAAAGTAGATCACATGAATTTGCATACTGCTAATCAACACACGCGCTGAAAGAAAGTCATGCTATGTGGGGGTAACTTTATTAGTAATTAAGAAAGATGGGATTTCCATAGGTAGCAGTAAAAAAATGAGTTGAATAGATAGGTTTAGATATTCATATATTTTGAGATCCATGCACAACACACTGGATTAGGTGAAGTACTTAAGTATAATACTTAAAAGAAAATATTAATTATCATGTAGAAAAATATGCATATTAGTTTTGTATTAACGATGAAATTAAAAAAGAAATGCTTTACCTAAGACTCAGTAATCCAAAAACAATCCCTTAACGCCCATTCAATTTGAAAATATTTTTTTTTTGAATTTGTTGATTCAAAATTTTTACATTCCTCATGAGTGCATTTTTATGTGCTCAGTTGTCCAATCGTTGTTTATCAATATTCCCAAAGACTTAGTTAATGACAAGTAGCTAACAATTTATGTCAACTAAACCGTTTCGTCGCCTTAATCAGTTTTCTAAAATATATAGTAACGTTTACGCGGTTCGAATAGCCGACAAAGGCGATATATTAAACAAAAAAGTATTTATTTGTACACCTAAGTCTAATTAAAATAAAAAAAAAATCACTAATATTAAATATCTAGAACACTACTGAAATACTTAATAAATTCACTTAAATAATGTTGTTTCCGCTATTTATTTTGACATATAATTATTACTTCATTGCTGTCGCTATAGACGTATCCTGTCCTCGTTCGTGGGAATGCTTAAATTCGTTGCCTTTGGTTCTAGAGCGATCTTTCGCTCCTTTTGTCTCCGCTATACAGGTAGCGCCATCTGTGAGCGCAGTTGATAATTTAATACAAACAGACGCGCGTAACAGTACCTATATGTATTGCAGTGTGCGCGCAATCGCAATGCGGAAATTCTAATAGTATTTGAGAACGGCCAATCAAGTATATTTCCTATATAGTGTACTATCCATTTTTGTATTAGTTACAGGTTTATTTTTTTTGCCTAATACGTATCCTGGATCACTGACAACAAACTATAGTGTAAACTTTATCATTCTGATGTCACGTTATCATATAATACCTTGTCATGGCTTTTAATTCTACTTCGTTGAATCATAAGGCTGGATTTAGGATGCGATTAATTTATTAATTAATTTGGACACGTCCGCTGCATTAATAATATGCACCTCTTCGACGCCCGTTAATGGTGGAACATCAGCCTTGTCATTTCATCAAACAATTCACCGCCCTCCGCACATGTATACCTTATCACGCATTAGCATAGAATTCCGTGGGTTGCAGTCAATAATCTAGATTACAAATGCACGTATTTACACTGTGACCAATTTGTTTTATTTCACTTTGGTTTGTTATTTTGAAAACAGTTAAATATGTAGTATTAACTGCGGAAATGGTGGACATATCACTTTATATCTACCACTTATTTTAATAATTATGTGGTAAAGTTTTATGTAGTACACTCACAATCAGCACATTATAAGAAATATACGCGCTTCAAAATATTCTTTTAGGTCGTAAAGACAACTCAAATTCTTCTATAATTCCACATTACACATTACTGAGTTTGCTACTACACAAATATACGCATGCAAAAATATATTTACGTTATACCTACAACTCTTGGATTGCTCCATGAATATGAGCAACTTAAGAACGGATACACATAAAATATTTAACTATTGTTCGCGGTTTATTTCCCTGTATGTAGGTTGGAACTTTATCGTTGTAGGAGTAATGTTATATCAAACGATACGATATTTTCTTTGTGAGGTTTATGTTACCGATGTAAACTGTTATAAATCCTGCTGTGGTAACACCTGCAACCATTTATTATTAATATTGCTGTTTTGAGTTTCTAGTTTTAAGTATTTATTTGGCAAACGTATTTCCTTGTGTATGGAAATAACCGAGTAATGTAAGTCTTTCCGTTGCTTTTAAAGCTTTAAAAAATCCAAGGAAATCTTTAATTATTATTATATTGCATTATGTAAATTTTCTCTTAAAAAAGCGTTTCTCGCTAAGAATTGAAAATCATGCAAATGTTGATAATATATCTACCCAGACAAAAAAAAAATGTAAAACCATAAAAGCTTAATATGAACATTATTTTTAGCTCCAAATTAATTAAAAATGTAAAAAAAAGAACTAAATAACTCAATAAAAGATAGTATTGGGATAATGCCTCATTGTTTACTCAACCAGTACTAAAATGTTATACTGGTTTGTTACAATCATTTCGTACTGTTGTTTGTTCAGCGATGTTGTATTATAAAGTGGTTGTTAACGTTATTTTAATATTCATTGGCTGTGTTTAATGTGGGTATGAACTCGATCGATGAACGCCATTTTAACAATTCATTTTAGGTTTCCCTTTTACATACCGTACTCATCAGCGGCATTATTCTGATTAAAAAAATGTACGCAAGAGCTGAAATGAACTCTGGTTATTGGAACTTGAGGCAGTAGATTTCTAATTTGTTTTATCAAGTATCCGAACTTTTAGCGGCAATTTAACAGCACCATCTATTTTATTCATTCATTTATCTTGCCAAATATAATTTTAATTTCAATATTGAAGTTAATGACTTCCTCACAACTTAACATTTAAAAAACACGGATGAAATTTCACTTATTGTCATTAGTACCGTCCTAATGGGTTCAAACACCTAGCTGTTTTCCTAAAATCGAAAACCAGAGTAGGAATGTACGTTATTTTAAGATCATTAGTAGTGTAGTTATGTAAGGTATAGTTCTGTTAATTTGAACTTATCTTCTCTCAAAAAGTTAAATATATTTGATTCTTTGATTGTATTAATAGAATTCTGTAAATCATGACTGGTAGTCAAGTTATTCGGCCAACTTCCTGTTATTAGTGCCAGCGAAATTATCGAATTGCAAGCTGAATTTTTAAATGCACATGTATATTATCCGAGAATGAATTTGGTATTGGGCAAATGTTTATTAGTAATTATTATTTCAAGTACATACAATTATTTGCTTTGGTTATCTGATGATTTCCTAATAAATCAAAAAGTAGTTTCATGAACGACTATAGCACAGCAATTTAGCTTTAAATCATTTTAAATGCATTACGTGGCTGTTAAATTATATATACAGTTAATGTTTTTTATTGATTGCACTGGTATAATTATCCACCAGAAATTATTGATTCCACATTGTTCCATTGTGTAATGTCTATATACCTTACACATATACAAGAATCTTTATCCTGAATTATTGATTCGTGAAATTTATTACATATTTGCATAGAGCTAGCAGGGAAAATCGACTGAACAGAGAAATATTAAATTTTCCTTCATTCCCCCGCTGAAACGTAAGCTGCACGCATTATCCGCATACCAAATATTCCCTCGCGTGGGATTTAACTCGTGTCACGTGAAACGCGATGAATGTATCATATTTGCGGATTTGTTAAAGATTAGGATCACACTACTATAAGTATAATGTCGGAAGTTGCGGAGGATTTGTACGGTTGGTTAAACATCCGAAACGACTTACTTCTTACATCGATGCCTTTTACAAAAGAGGCTTGTGTGCGCCTACTACATCCAAGGTAACATAACTGCCACGTGCGTACATACTTTTCGTACAGCGTATTGTTATTATTATTGATCAGCAAGGGGAAAAATATCCTGAAGCTTGATAGAAAAGCGAAAAATGACATACATATATATTTTGGAGAATATATTGTAAATGCCCGCTTCTATTCAATATATATGAAAAGATAAAAGAATAATTGATTATCTTTTTTACTTACAGTAATATAGGTGTCGTTAACATGTAAATAGAGTGATCTATTTACAAATGTTACAATATTGTCAGCGAATAAAATAAATAGCATAGGTCCCAGAATGGAATCTTGTGGTACTCCTAAGTCAACGGGTAATAAAGAATATTATATATATAACATACTTATTTGCAACTTGATGAATGTTTATACTTAATTACACATCAAATATCCTAATATACAAACACAAATACACTAATTAAATTCTACAGTTGTCCTTTCATATAAAAGGAAATCTGCTAATTAAGGATCTGTGCTTATTTGCAAAGGCGCCGCAAATATCGCTTATTCACTTAGCTGTTATTAACGGACAAATTGCACCAACCTCTGTGTCTATATTAGCAGAGTGGAAGTACGCTCGCAAAAGGAAATCACTACTTGTTCTTAAAACATTTTTATGACCACATTGGCCAATATTATAGTTAATTATCTGTAGACGTTATGTTGAGAATTAGGTAAGGTATGCGGTGTGGATTAGAATTGTAATTTATTGCAATGAATTGGAACTGTTTGAATCGACTCTGAGAGATATAAGTTGTATTGCCTGTAAACTGAAACCGCCATATGCACAGCTATTAAAAAAGCGAAAGTTAGTTGCTGCTGTTGTATATATACCAATATGTAATACTTACAATTAGTGCAATATGTATTGGTATTTCTTATTACGGGTGTTATGGCACTTATTCGCGCATAGAAATAAAATACCACAATTGAAATATAAAACTCACACAGACAATATGAGATTCTCGCATGAAAATTGATTTTTAACGTCAAATTGCTATTATATATCTAATATAAAACCAAAGTATACTTAATATGTATTATATAACATGATGTGTTTATTTATCTACGTCCGTCAATATTTAGCGGCAATATACAATATTAATTTGATAAATGGAATGGTAATTTGTGTAAATATTGACTTGCCTTTTCGCTTTTTAATAACATTTCATGCGTTTAGATTTTACCATGGAATGTGAAAATGATTTATGATTTTCGAAAGTAGGTCATTTTCATCATATCAAACAAGAACAAATCGAATAACTATTCTTCAAATGGCACGCCGATTTTCTGAGAAAATTAACTCTTCGTTTAATTGCACCCGTATGAGTTTCAATAAATTGTTGTTCCTAACTCCACTTAAAGCCCTAAAAAAAATGTTTATTTGAAACAAAGGCTTCCAAAACGATGATATATTAATTGATGAGCTTGCTCATGATATGTATAAGAATTCCGATAAATGGTGGAAGAACTGCTGTTTAACAAAGATAAAAAAATTGTTCAGATGATTTTTGTTTCGGAGTAGATAAAGCTGTAAGCAATTTGTTGCTTGTAAGGCATTATTGATTGATTACGGTAAATCTAGCAAATATATGAACATTCAGACTGCCATATTGGTTGTGGATTTTGCCAAGGAAATTCCTTTGAAATACAGAAATGGCTGTACAATAATCATATTTCTATACTATGCTGGGCTAGGAGAACCCAACAGCGACTATGTGAAGGAGCATCCTACAAGGCATCTTCTAAGATGAAGGAGAACACGATACACATAGAAATGCCACGGCCTTACCTATATACATTAGGAATTATTTACCGTAAACGAAATGCACCGTAACTGCTTTAAAATATTGTCACAGCGCTCCATTATCATGTATAACGCGCTATATTAACAGTTACATACGCAGAATAGCATTCGTTTCTTGTTGAGTATAATGTATGGATGTAATCTGCTATGGTCTCTCAAAACCGTATTTATATAAACAATTATAATATTACATATTATGAATTATACAAGATGCATATAAAAGATAAAAGAAAAACGTATACAGATTATGTAGTGAGCGGGGAAATCATTATAAGACTTATGTATGTGAATTCCGTTCATAAATAGAAGTTCTATGTTTCGGCGCGGAAATAAAAGTTTTGTTATTAATGATTTTATGAAAAGTACCAAAGATTGCACTTTCCTACGATTCACCATGGACACCCAGTGAAGACTTCCCAATTTGTAAGATACAAAATCAAATTTCTTTATTCCGTAAATCAGTCTGATACCAAAATTCTGCACCCGTTGTATGCAACTGGAGGTGACAGCGTCTAAGGCCAGATGATAGATCGGAACACAGTAATTGAAATGTGACAGTATGAGGTGGTCGCAAAGTTGTTTCTTCAGCTGAACCGACAAGAAGTGTCAATATCTATAAATTTGTTTAACACGTATGAAGGCGTTCCTAATATATCGGTTTATTTGGTCGTTATATCTGAATAAGTTATCGAAAAATAACACTTGATTCTTCAAGCGATTCTTAATAGGTATATCCGAACCGCCGACCATAATCTTAAAAACATTTTGAATATTATCCTTTGCCGATTAGCAATACGGACGATTTCTTCGGATTCAGTTTAACGCAATGCTTTCTAGGAAAGTCATAAATGGATTGAATGTTATAGTTTACCTGCCTCATGGAGTTCAGCCACGACTCTACAGGGGAGGAGTGATAACTTGTTATTTCTCACAAAATACGTCATGTAAATAGAAAAGAGAATGGGAGCCAAGATCGAACCTTGTGGGACCCCCGATGGTACATTTAAAGAATTGGAAGCAGTACCCTGTTCGATCTGTACCCGTTGACTACGGTTAGCAAGATAATCTTTCATCAAGGCAAGCGATAAGGATCCAAAGCCAATATATTTTAGTATCAGCGTGAGTTGTGCATGGTTTACCATATCGAAAGCACTGCTGAAATCCACTAGGATAAGTGCACTATTATCTGTAAGCGTTAACAAGTCGTCAATAATTGAAGCTAGTGTAGTGGTACAGTTAAATCCAGGACGAAAACCGGATTGGTAATCAGGTAAAATATTGTTTTGGTTAAGATAATCTGGAATCTGTTCTTTGAGAGCTATTTCTAAAACTTTAGATAGTATTGGTAATATACTTATAGGTCTCACGTCCGAAAATTCCGTGGAATTGTTTACTTTAGGTAAAGGTTTGATCAGAGCCTGCTTTCAAATTGATGGTGTCACTCGCTCCGTTATGCAAACATTTATGATATGAGTTAAGTATGGTAAAATATGGGGGCAACATGGTTTTATCATATGTATTGAAATTCCATCATTCCCCATAGCATTGGTGCGTACATTGTGGGATATATGTGGTAACCATATGCATGTCTACAGTGAATGAAATTCAAATCCGTTCCAATAATTTATCAGAGTAAAGCGAAGTATCTGGTATCATAGAACCATAGTTTAAAGTGTCTATAAAGAACTCATTAATTTTGTTTGTATTACTTAAAGTTTCATGTAAAATATGTTTTTATCTTAAATTACAATTTTAAAATCATGTTTTGTAATGTAATTATACTTAACATAAACTCATAGACGTAGAACTATGAAATAAAAGTATTAATTTGGATTGTTAGCTTATTTACTACAGAAAACATACTCTTGATAAAAGTCAATAACTCATGATTTTTGCGAAATTCGTATTTTATTAAGTGGCAGTCTTTTAGTTAAAAGTTGCATTTTTAGAAACATGCATACTCTCACTTGAATCGCCAAACTTCAAACAGCTTAAAGGCTTCTTATCTGCTATAATAATTTAAGAAACCTGAATATTCCAAATTTATTGTGGTTGTTCAAAACATACCCAAGCAGACTGCGTCCACCCATTATTGGTGCTTGAAGATTGCCAAAGAAATGGTCGAAAGTGAGTCGCAAAAGTACACTCTGAAATGTTTGCAAATCGTCGTATACCAAAGCTACACATCTTCGGGTGACCGATGGTAAATCTTAGAAGATGTTGAAGAAAATCCAAAACTAGCCACACGAATACAGAAGGATCAGAGAACATGTAAAGATGAGAAGCCCAAAACGGCCAAAAACCAAGAATCTACAAGACTGCAATAAGTTTTAGGACTCCACTCGCTAGATGAATCTCGTGATAGTTAGAGATAGTAATAGCTTTGTAGGAAGATCAGCACGATGCGGTGTCTTAGAACTGTATAGACTTCCTGTATGTATTCTCCGTATGATGATAGTTCAAAATCTTCACTCCATGATCCTAGAAGACACTTTCGTTTTTGTGGATTTGGTAATATGGGCAAAGAAAAAGATTTAAACTTTGGCAACAATAAATTATATCGATGAAATGCGTTTTGACAAGATGTATATCTAATGTCAATAATAAACATGTTTATGCTTTTAAAAGCCACGTACACAATCCACTTAAGAAATTTTCACCACTACCACAACATACGTTGTCATATTTTTTAAACGATTCACCTCCATGCCTTCGACAGTAGTTAATGATGCAAGTTTTTTATTAATTGTTTAAAACTAGTTAACTCGACAGTAGTCAAACAATTGGATAATGGCGCGCTTGCAGATTTGACATCACATTCTGCAGACTTAATTCCAATAGTCTATTTTTTTACGAGAATAACTGGTTTAAATGAATAAAAATTTTAAGATTTTCAACATGAACACAAAACTCTAGAAATGATTTTAATTTTTGTTGTCACGTAAATCTTTGTATACATCTCTACAGACTGAACAACTTGTATGATGACATTTTTATTTATGCATTCAAGGTGCAGTAGCTTAATTTTTTTGTGAATGCAACTTTGAACCAATAATAATAAATGTGTGATTGATATATAAAAATATAATGAGTATATAGATCAAAAGGAGAACGTCTGCTATTAATTTCTCCTGTCTATATACTACATATATGTTTAAAATATTACACAAGCAATAAGCTCCTGAGCTACACTTACATATATAATTTTATTAAACTTTTGTAGTACATACAAACTTTTTATAGACGTTTTGTGTAAAAATATTTTCAAGTATCTGCAGGTAGTAGTTATTGCGTTTTAAATATTGCAGCACAATGCATAACAAATAACGTAAACACGTGATGTTTACTTCAATATAACCGCTAACAAGGTTTAACTATTACGCCATATGTTTTGATGTCGAACATACATTTTAAACTAACCAAATATGTCACAATGCAGAGCTTTAAGAATTCCTGCGTGGATGTTATGATCTATTCAGAATCTAATATTTACGTTATATCTGCTTCTAACTGTATTATTATCACATCATTATGGTCGTATACCGTCTCTGACTCATGCTTCCTCATTAAAGACTCATCCGAAACAGTAAATGAGCTATAAATACCTGCCCACTTCGCTTATAATTTGTGTTTGGTGTCTCTGATGCGACGCGTGTTCGGTTTTAACCACGTTTTCAAAACGATGTTACTCTCACGCATGTTTACTGATACATATAATTCCTTTTTCTATACCCAGAACTTGTTTTCTTCCAACCCTATTTCTCCTATCCGTAGCCAGAGTCGTTCAACAATGACGTAGAATTTCCGAAAACATTCAAAGGGGGGTTTATTGTCATGTCTTCCGCATTTAACCCTCATTCCATCACTAGGGTGTTCCATGCTCGAATATGCTTTCTATATTTAGCCTATAGGCGCATACTATACGGGGGTGGATTGCTTTTCAATCGCTTCTGTCGGAAGTTGTGCTGTTTGGATGTCGACGTCTCCGCAATATACACTCAGAGATTCAGATATTTTCCTCTTTCTATATTTAGTTGATGAAGCGTAGGCAAACGTTCGGTGTATACACGTTGGAAGAATGGAACGTCAACCTAAAACGTTCCTATATACAATTAAGTAAACTCGGTAATTGGCCGTTGTAAATGTCTTTTTGATTGGCGGTTGACGGTTTAGAAACAGCCACCTCCGAAGAGTAAGTAGATCGTTTGTATGGACGTACGTGGGGAGACTTTGAAATTTATTGTCTACCGTAAATATGGAGGAGGATATTGATCCTGGTGGTTCAATAAACTTTAGATTAGAACTAGATTCCTAAGTAGCCGTTCACGCGTAAATGTTATCTTTGACAATTTAGATGGAAATAACCTGCCATTATGGTAACTGTGTCTTTGCTAGGTATTTGGTTCAAATTTTATCATTTTGAAATAAACAATGCAATGAATATTCTGTGGCCTGCCGCACGATCTTGGGTGAATCCATTTAAATTTATTGTCCTACATTTTTTCTTAAAGTTATTCTTTTGTCATTACGTAATTCCGACAACCGTTTACTTGATTTAGTTCTTTCATCTGAAGAATGTTCTGTCACTTTTGAGCGTGATAAACTTCTTTTTTTTTATAATAAATTTAAAAGATTACGATCTATCTGTAAAATTAAAACATCTCTCGCCTATAATGGAGCTGAATTGGTTACCCCTCAATTTATTGTGAACGCTTTTGTTTTCGGCCTATCACTGACATTACTTACGACCTATTACTGACATGTGTCAATCTTTTCAAATGCCGTTTGCGTTGAGTTCTGTTGCAGAAGCCGAGTTGCTTAATTTCATGTCCTCCATCCCTTGTCGGCGATAAGTTAAGTACCAAAGTAATTGTCCATGACGCAAGAATTGTTTTAGCTAAGCCACTTGCTTATATACCTAATAAATCCTTACATCAAAACTTCTGTTTCTCTTGATAAGTGGAAAAGAGCAAGATTAGCCCAATATACAAAAAGGAGAAAAAGATTTAGCTAAGCCACTTGCTTATATATATGTGCCTGATACATCTTTACAACAAAACTTCTGTTTCTCTTGATGAGGAAAAGAGCAAGATTACTCTAATTTACAAAAAGGAGAAAAGGTTTTAGCGGATAATTATAGACCGATCTAGATCTTTTCTAATTTTGCAAAGATGTTTGAAAATGTTGTTTTCTTATGTATTTATAATAATGCTATATCACTTATATCAACACGGTTTTGTATACGTGGTTGATCGACTATTACTCACCTAGTTTCTATATCTATATATGCGAGAGTTGAATCTTCAAGTCAAGTCGACGACAGTTATACGAACTTTGATACTATTAATCATGGAATATTGTTCGGAAAATTGTCTTCTTATGGATTAAATCCAGCACTTCTATATCTGCTGTAGTCTTATCTCTGCTTCAGATACAGCTATGTATGTACACTATAACGGCTTTGAGTCTCGCAGGTTTTCGCCGTTGTCTGGTGTACCTCAGGGAGTTAACTTGGGTCCATTTTTATTTATCCTTTATATAAATGATTTGCTGCCCTCAGTATCATGTTCTGCTTTGGGCTTACGCAGATGATTATAGAAAGTTACTGCATTATCAAAACTTGAGATGATGTTATGCAGTTGCAACATGATTTAGATTACCTCACTGAATGGTGTTTGATCTCAAAGCTAACGCTAAACATTAGTAAATGTTTCCATGTGTCGAACACTCGTAGTGGATATTATTAAAGATCTGGCGGTGTATTTTGACTAGCGTTTTACCTTCCCGTACCACATCAATAAGCTCTGTGCATCGATCGACATTCAAAACTTAGAATTTGTCATGCGTTCTTGCAAATATTTAAATAATACATCTTATTTGAAATGACTTTATTTTACCTTATCGTTAGTAAACTTGTATATGCGTCTCAAGTTTGGTCTCCGCAGTGTATTTATCAATTCAATTATCTGTTGAAGAGTTGCAACGTCGCTTTTTCAAATTTATTTCCTTTAAGAGACGACTGGCGTCTATCCTGAACGTGGAATTGTTTGCAAAACCACGACTTTGTATCTCTCTACAGTGAATGGTAACTGTTAAACTTTTTTTCTCTGAAATAGTGTGTGTTTATGCTTTTACTAAAGATGAGCTCATGCTAGTAATAAATAGGTTAAAAAATAAAATGAGTTCAGGACTCGATAAGATTCCTTGTAGAATATTAGTAAATAAAATATATTATTACAGATGAAAATAAACCTTTCTACCGGGTGTCCAGCCTAAGATGCAACGGTCCATAGCCGATTTATTATTGTTTTTTTGGAAAAATGTTTCATAAATGTTGCCTCGGATCATATTCTACATATATTTTAAAATTAGTTCAGTAATGGCGAACTTCCGGTTGTACCGGAAGTAGATACTAACTTTATTATTTTAAATGGAACACCCTGTATATTATTGTATTTTTGGATTCCTTGTTAAATTTAAATAACAATACGTTAGGCATACATTGGGCTAAGTTGTACCGTTTCGAATTACATGACGTTTTTCGAAAAAAATGACATTGCAATGTCTGCGGTGTTTGGAAATATTTCCGGAAATACGAAAGTTAGAAAGATGCGGTTTTCAGTTTTCGCTTAATCATGAAACAGTATACGTCTTTTATTTTAAAATTGTTGCGTTTACATTACAGAATTATTAAATAGGGCTCTGTAATTTTCGAACTCTAAAATGATGGATAACTTGATTTTTTTTTAAATTGAATGGTATAGCAATTTTTACATAAATGGATGTAAAATGTAATTTTCTTTCGATTTTATACGAGTGTCATTGTGTCTATCTCCAAAGGCTTTGGAGATATTCGCGATTTCGCGTTTTCAGTTTTTCATGATAGATACGTATTGCGAAGCGCCGGCCACCTTCCCCTCGCATTTCACCAGGCTTGGGACTGGCTGCAGTAATACTGGCATGCTTAGAAAGTGGCCAACAGAATACAATAAGACCACTGGAAACAAACAAAACTTGCAATATAAAAAAAAAGTGTCTTACTGAAGCGCGGTTGCAATTTACATAGCAATGGCGTACATACACATCGAGCGTCTTGCTTGCAACAAGTTACACTTTAAATGTTCAAAATGCGATACATTTTAGGCGCTATATAATTGAAATCGCTTTTGCAAACACTTTTGAACACTTCTGAGCATTTCTAGTGTGACTTCTTGAAACGCTTTTATATCATCAGATGTTGTTGGTGACGTTTCATAAACTTCATTTTTAATGAAACCCCATAAAAAGGAATCGCAGCTTGTAAGATCTGGCGATCTCGGAGGCCATCTGTCATCTGTCCTCCACGCCCAATCCAGCGGTCTGAAAAAGACACATCCAAAAACTGACGAAATTTGACAGTATTGGGAGATGGAGCACCATCGTGTTGAAAGCACATCAGCTGACGAGTAACTAGCGGAATATTTTCTGACAGAACGCACAAATTATTCCCAAGAAATTCCATATAAACCCATCAGGCGTTGGTTATGAAAAAACAAGCCTATGATATGTTGTCTAATGATACCTGTCCACACGTTCACTGACCTGTACTGACTATGCGCTGCAATAAATCAATGGGGATTTTGTGTGTCATAAGAACGACAATTGTGACGATTCACAAATCCATTTTCGTGGAAGGTAGCTTCGTCTGAAAACATCACTTTCTCGAAAAAGTTCACAATGTTGTGTTTTCTTTTAATTTCAAGTTTTGTTTGTTCCCATTGGTCTTATTGTATTCTGTTGGCCACTTTCTAAGCATTCATAAGCCAGCAGTAATACTTTCATGATTAAGCGAAAACTGGAAACCGCATCTTTCTAACTTTCGTAATTCCGGAAATATTTCCAAATACCGCAGACATTGCAAATGTCATTTTTTTTTCGAAAAACGTTATGTAATTCGGAAACGGTACAACTTAGCCTCAATGTATGCCTAACGTATTGTTATTTAAATTTAACAAGGAATCCAAAAATACAATAATATACAGGGTGTTCCATTTAAATAATAAAGTTAGTATCTACTTCCGGTACAACCGGAAGCCGCCATTACTGAAACTACTTTTTAAAATATGTAGAATATGATTCGAGGCAACATTTATTTGAAACATTTTTCCAAAAAAACAATAATAAATCGGCTATGGACCGTTGCATCTTAGGCTGGACACCCGGTATATGTGCAATTCATCTCTTTATTCCAAAGATTTTCTTTATTAAAATTGACAAGATTAACATAATGAAAATTAGATAACCCAGTATTTCAATTCAGTTCAATCAATAATTTGCCAGTCACTTTCCACCGTGAAAAATCTATTAAATTCCTATCCAGAACTTCATTAGTGCTGATATCAATGTAAAGAAAAAAAAGAATGATATCGCTTTAATTAACATGTGCTTGTCTCGATGACCCACCTTTTTCACCCTACCTTCCTATTTCATCAGCGAACAAATGATCAATACATCCACCATCCGCTTGATGTATGCAGTCACCACCTACCTAGATACCTGGATGCTACCCAAACTCGTCCCTATTCCATCTAAGCGCTGCATAAACCTATACGACCAGTGCCTATATAACAGGATTTTAACGCCGACTAGTCATGTGATCGCGTTAGAAACGGCCGCGAGTTCTCACACGCGGCCTAATGAATGGCTCTCGCTTCCAAGTTTACCGGCAGCCGGGCTCATTATCGTATGTATGTAGTTTAGTTTGCACACATAAAGAGACCCGACGGCCGACCTCGCTAAATACGGGGTCGTATTTCCTGTCAAACCATCAATCCTCCTTTGATGGACGCTTTTGTTAACTCTTATAATCAGCCGACCGACACGTTTCGTATGTTTGTGGACGCAATGAGAGAAGACAAAGTGATGGAAAAGCCAACGGGTGACGGTTTTAGAGGGAGAAGGATTAAAATTAATGTCTGGATAGACGTTTTTCCTTATAACTATAAATTGCATTTATACTACCTAGAAGTATGGCTGCAGGGTCCCAATTTATTGCAGTATCGCAGTATAGGGGTCCTGATGTCCTTTTGCCGGGCGACGTTATTACGGTTAAGCGCTGCACTTGCCTTGTTTATGGTGGCGGAGGGTGCGCCAGTCGTAAATTAGTATGAGGGAAAATATAAGTAGTTTACTTTGTTCTTTTATGAGACGTATGGTTTTTAACCATATTGAAGTAATTGGATTGAAGCTGTGGTGTAAAACTGTTCTTTTTTGCTATTGAGAAATGTGTAGTGCGCTATTGATGGAATATTTTTTGATTATCGAATGCAGGAAAAACGCAAAACTGAACTAATAAAAACTATTAATAACATGTACTGATGAAGACACAGTATATTATTAAAATTGAAGTATAAACACATCTGATAGTGTAAGTAGGTCTGTACTAAACTTTACAAGACTGTTTCGCTACTTCGTGTCAAATCGCTGACCAATGGTTTAGAGAAGAAGGTAGATGTGTTACTAGGCGTACACCATATTGTCGCATTCCAGCGTTTGAACTTTTTTCATATCCACTGTAAAAAATTACAGTAATTTTGCCATGTTAAATCAGGAATATTACATGTAATAACGTAGTGAATTTACCACAATAAATCATGTAAATTTTGTTTTACATGTTTTTTTCTAGGATATTTAACATGGAAAAAGAAATTTCGGTAAAATTTATAGCTTTTTCATGTAAGTTTAAGATGTAACAAAAATTCAAAAGGAAAATACAGGAAAAAACATGTACAATTTTGTATTTACTCTCAAAATTTACTTAAAGGTGTAAAATTGATATTTTTTGGGGTATTTAGTTTCACTTTAAAAGTAATTTTACTAGTGAACTATTAATTTTGCTGTAAAAATATGAGGATCTTTTATATTTATTTGTTTTTACTTGAATTTTCGGGTAAAACTATAGATATCATGGAAAATACGAAATTCATACGCCGCAATGTGATTGGTTATTGGATTATTTATCTGTGCGCGTAGGTAATTCTATTCCTTTGTCGAACTTATTATTGGCTCAATGATATCATGTATGTCACAAACAATCGTAGGTTTCGCGTAAGCGTGTTCATTCTTGATCCCTGGTTGAGCGATTCGGTATGACCTATTAGGTGCTATAAAAGAATTAAATATGTTGCTTGCTCTCTTTATAAAAATATATATGGCAATTACTTCAGTGTTCGGTAAGTATAGAGTTCATATAAATATTACATAGGAATTTTACAGTACAATCTTTGAAAAACACATCAGCATGTGAAATTTACTAGATGGTAGAAATTTTACCTTATTTACCAAATTTACCTGTAAAATTGTAGGCAACTTTGTTACCAACGATTTTACATGTAATTTTACTGCAACTTTTTTTACAGTGTCGTCTACGATTAGTGCTTCCTTTAACTGCGGACACCTGTCGTCAACGTTTGAACTGGTGCAGAACGGCAAAATCATTAGGGGGCAGAATGGCATAATCTTCTTTAGCGGTGAAGATTTGTGTAACTCAGAATTGCATTTAATTTATTAATTCTTTAGTATTATTTTTTTCTTTCTTTGGGTATTCCGGTTTTTTTATTTAATTATACAATTTTTCTTAACGTTTCGAAATTATATTTATTCCTTTTTCATATTTTATCCTACAAATCAAAACATTAAAACTTAAAATTTAACAATTTACGTATGTGAATCTAAAGTAGTAATTATAAGGACAAGTATATGTTTACAAACTTACATTTAGTTATTTTCATTTTTCCACCTTTGCGGTGTTGTCAATGGAATTTTTTTAATTACATTTAAAATATTTAAAATTGTGAAAGACACGTTATTACATTTACAAATCGACAAACATATACTAAAACGCGAGGCCGTTCAGTTTTGTTTTCAACAAACAGATATTCGTAAAGAAAATAGGCCGTTTTTTATTTAAAAATTTACGCAAAATTCTCCTCTACAGTTTGTTATACGATAAGGTGCATGACGACTCAATTCGTTTTTCCATTAGAATTTACTACAATTAAATTATTATAGATGTGACTTAGGTTATTTATATCGTTTTTATCATTAATTTGAATTGTTATTACTTTTAATATGCCACATTTCTTTGAACAGTCTTTTATAATAATTATTTTTTTATCTAAAATTTCCGTTTTATTAAAATTAAACTTATGGTTGTTATTTAGTGCATGTTTTGCCAGAGCAGTAGAGTTTACATTCTGTGTATTTATGCTGTATTGTGAGAGTAAATTCTCTTTTCTATGTATTGTTGTGATTGTCCAATGTACACTCCTTCACAGTTTTGACAGTTGATTTTGTAAATTGTATGTGTTTGTTTATTAAAATCTGTTGGTTCTTTAGTTTTTGTGAACCACTTTTTATTTGCGTAATTTGGTTTATGAGCAATATTAATTTTGTATTGTTTCAGGAATTTTTGTAAATTCTCTGACAATTGCTCTGTGTATGGTATGGAAATATATTTTTTGTTCTCCTTTTTATTTTGGTCCTTATTTTGTAGGTTGGTATAATTCCGAAACGTTAAGAACAATTGTATAATTAAATAAAAAAACCGGAATACCCAAAGAAAGGAAAAAATAATAATAAATCAACACCGGCTAAATAGTCTTGAAGAAATTAATTCTTTAGTATAATAAAGACGGCACACAGGATTGTTGCAGTAATGGTTTGGGGAGCTATTACCTATGGTAGCCCACCACCATCACCACTTCTCTTTATTATTCGCGTTAAGTTGACGATGTCCCACAAACCATTTTACTACCTTATCTAGATGGCCGTCCACATGTCCTTTTTCAGCAAGAAGATGCACGTCCTCATATTGCTCATCGAACTATTATAGACTTTCTCCAAGAAGCAAGCGTTAATATTTTACCGTGGCCACCCCATATATTCACCAGATTTTAAACCCATTGATGGGGGAGATCAGGGAAGGAGGACTGCCACTTTGCACCATTCTACAGATGTGTACATGTATCACGAAGGTTCAAGTTGCATGGAACGAGTTGCCATAAGCACATACCGACCATCTCATTTTGTGGATGCCTAGACGTCTACACGAGTGTATTCAGCTACGAGGTCGCCAAACACATTCATTCATTCATTCATTCATTCATTCATTCATTCATTCATTCATTCATTCATTCATTCAAGTTAGGGTGGGCACTTGATGTCCGGGCACTTAAGCAAGGTGCTCATTTACCATCCGTATTGATTCTCTTATTCCACTCGAGCACTTGGTTTTCTCATAAGGCCCAGTATCTTGCCCAGTGGAAACTTGAGGACCTTCAAGGCTCCAATAGATCTCTCCCGAGTACTTCTGCCTAAGTACCTTAAGTTCCTCACAAGTGCAGATACATGTAAACCGTTTCCTCCTCTACACCACGGTTCGCTACTCGGCCTGTGTTGTTACAGAATGCTTTTTCCAGGGGACAGTGTCCAGTTTACCAACCCAGTAATGGTCTTTAACTTCTTCTTACTGCGCCTGAGTAGGTTATCAGAGAAACTACCATCCCATCCCCTATCAGCGTTTCCGTGTAGTGACCCTTCAGTCGACCTCCATTTCTTGTTAGTTTCTTTATCTAACCAGGTCCAGATCTCCTTCTTGCGAATCCTTAGTGATCTCACATACGGGCTCTGGACATGAAGTGTCTCTTGGAGCCCTCCTGGCTAGTTCATCGGCTATTACGTTGCCCTCTATATCCTCATGTCCCGGCACCCAAATCAGACACCGTGTCTGTCTCGGTCCAGTGTATTGAGGGATAGTTTGCAGTCTCTAAGCCAAACACGTTATTATTATTATTTTCGTATAAACTATCACATTGCTTAAAAATCAAGTTGAACAAATTAATCGTTCTAGATGTAAGACACTTCTAATACTTCTGCAGTTATTAAAACTTTTTATCAAATATTAATTAAAATTGCATTTAAAAACTTACGCAGATTTGAAAGTAGGTTGCGAATATGACAAACGAATTTAAAGATGTGATTAATAACAAACAAATAAAAATGATTTTAGTGACAAAGAGAACTAGAAAATCAACAATAATAGATAAACTACACTGAAACTGAAGAATGCTCTAAATGTTCAATGTAGTACTCCTCATACTGTTGAAGCCACTGTAATTCTTAATTTACTTTCTCTCATCTTTACCCATTTCGTTTTGGTCTAATCTCTGAAGCGCTATTCTCACACAATTTAGTAAGTCTTGCGTGTTGTCACTAATAGATGTACTGAAAAATTCATATTTTATACGCTTTTAAAGATAAAAATCTAGAGGCGTCAATTCTGGGGATTAAGAAGGCCAACTCCAAGGCTCATTTGAACCAAATCATCGGTCTTCTAATATTTCTGTCAATCGTCGATAATCCTCTCTAGTATTGTAGGCAACTATACCACCTGATACCAACAGGCTTGCCTGTTTGGGGGTAAGATTTGAAGAAAATTTGTAGTAGATCCTCTTATAGGTTCTAAGTATGTATTTTAGTTTAGTATTTAAATTCAACTTTTTTTCTGTTCGTCCTCAGAATGGAAGACTTGTACTAATGTTTCCTTGTAAGGATGCATCCATCTAAATTTACTTTTGGTAATTGGTAGTAGATTAGGTTATCGTTCGTTAAATGTGGTCTGCAAGTTTTCCTAAGATTTTTCCACATTCTCCATGAATGTAGAATAAATTTAAAATATCAGTATTGAAATATTCATCAACTACTTCCAGTTTATAAAATAGACTTTTTACTTCTGTAAAACTGACAATCAGATAAACATTCGTTTATTTAATCATACCCACAGCCTACTTTCAAATTTGCATAGGTTTGAAGTGCAGTTTTAATTAATGTTTGATAAGAAGTGTTAATAACCACAAAACCAATGCCAATGCGTAAATCAAATCGTCATGTAAATATTTTGAAAATATACAGACTCTTTAATTTAAAAAAAAATCCTTATCATGAAACTAAACTCTTTTTACAAATCAAATACTCCGATCCTCTTCTCTGTCTTACCTACTGATAAAGGTTAGGTCACTGTTATCATGAATAGATCAGATTATCATACTAAATCCATACAACTGTGGAGTGACAATGATACTTACATCCCTCTTAGCAAAGACCCTACAATGTTTATTCAAAATAAATTCAATTCTATGAGTAGATCCTTAATTGACGGTAAGATTATCGATCAAGCGACTTATAAAAATCTCACTTGTCGCAATAGTGTTATTCCCAAATATTATGGGTTACTTAAAATCCACAAATCCGGTGTCTCCTTGAGACCTATAGTTTCCTTTTTTGGGTTCTCCGACATACCAGCTATCCAGATACTTAGCTGACATTCTGAGTAGGGCTTTGGGTCATAGGTTTGAACATAACGTAATAGATTCCTTTATTTACCTTTGTTGGTAAAGTCAGAGGTACTACTTTACCAACGGGTTTTGTATTAATTTCACTGGATGTTGTCTCTCTTTTTACTAATATACCTCTTACTTTGGTCATTAGTATACTAGAACAGAATTGAAATCTCATTTCACAGCACACTGCCATGTCTCAACAGATGTTCTTAAGGATAGTTAAATTTCTGTTTGAATCAGCTTTGTTCTCATATCAAGATGTGATTTACTAGCAGATCTTTGGAACCCCCATAGAACAATATGGCGGTTATTGCCATTCATATCTTCTACATTATTTTAAATTAATCTCATTATCAATGTT
The DNA here is from genome assembly GCA_004143645.1 of Protaetia brevitarsis. NCBI lineage: Eukaryota > Metazoa > Arthropoda > Insecta > Coleoptera > Scarabaeidae > Protaetia > Protaetia brevitarsis. The sequence goes on along the minus strand of RXPK01002933.1, from coordinate 9,067 downwards.
ATTGCTGAAATTTTTTAACTTTAACTTGTATAATGTCTTTTTATTTTAAATTGGGCTGTCTTGTTAATGTATTGTTTGATATTATTGCTACCACCTTATACTCTAATTACAATTAACCTCACTTTTTCATTCATTTGTATCTATTAGCATGTATCTTTTTGTAGTGTTCTACTGATGATGAAATAAATTTATTTCGAAAGCTCTAGAGACAAAGAAAAGGAGTTATTTGATTATTGCTGGCATTAATCCCCGGAATATTGACACTTGTCCACCGTGTCCCTTGATTTTAACGTTGCACTAGAGTACTTCCCTTCCTCTTAAGAAAAAATACTTTTTTGTCTTGAAATTTTTCCGCTAAATTTTGAATACCTTGTGTAATCTGTGATAGGCTTGCATATGTATTTTGTGAACCCTTATGATTTAACTTGGTGTTTTGTTAAATATGGAGCGTTTACGTTTACAGGAAAGCAACAACAAAACGCATTTAATATAAGAATGACTGTAAAATTTTTGAAAGTGGAGAGGAAATTGTATTGTTTTAATAATTAAATGTAAACTGTAAAATAACAGGTTGATTACCTATTATATTTGAACTGTTAGGTTAGAATGACAGAAAAAAAAAGACAAAAATAATAATATAATACCTTTAAACTTGTTTAGTTTATCATTTCGTATTCCAATATTGACGTTTATTGTAAGTATTATTAATTTAATTATTTCAGGATCACATTTTAGTATTTCTATAATATATATAGATAGACACCCGAACATGGTACTTAGTTTAGCGAAGTATGTAGTATAAATAAGATGTTTTATTAAGATTCAATTGCATTTTCATTATGAGAAGAAAAAAAAAACGTTTGTTTTTTGTTTTCAAAGTTTTTACCCAACCCGTAAAAATCATCAATATTTTAAATACAAACTAAGCAATTAAAATAAAGACTTGGCTACTTTCACATTGTCTTTTAACGCAGTAGATGTGAGGTCTCTATAAAAAAAATGCAAGGAGTCGTTTATTTCCCTACAAAAAAAGTGCTGCAATACTCATATGTATAAATAAAGAGCCCTGATAAGCAGATGTAAATATTTACAAACGCCAAAAACTATCGCAATTTTTGCAGATAACTAACTCATAAATAAACTCCATAGAATACCTTGCATAGTAAAACATTGATAAAAGAAATAAATATATTGTATATGTATGGGTTATTTTTATATACTACATAGAGTAAATAAATAACGTTAGTAAGCTATTTTTCGGAGAACTGATGCATAAATTGTTTGCCTCCATGATCATATATGCATAGAATGTAGAAAATTGTAGAAAATTCGTATGCTGTTACTGCACAAATAGTTAGGAATTGAAAACGTAAATTTAACACGATCCTTGATGCATCAACACCATAAATCAAACATCCCAGAGATTGACGGAACGTAACTCTCACATTCCCATTCGCAAAAAGAATCCCTCAGATGCATTCGTTTGCGCAAAGGCTCTACCGATACAATCCAGACATCCATTCCCGCCATAAATCTCGTCTCGCCTCCAGAGCGAAAACAAACCGTTTGATTCGATGACCCAATTCCCGGTGAACAGTGAAAAGTCAAGCGGAACGAAACTTAAGCCTCCGATTTATTTAACTCGGATTCTCGGAGACGGACCTGACCGTTTCCGTTAACGAGAAACATCCGACAGGCGTTAAATTATAAATAACTCCGGTGGTCGCCGTGTCTGCTGTCGGTCTCCGGTCTGGAATGGCGACAGCGCACTTCTCTATTCTTGTATAAACGGAGGTGACCGATGAGAGCAAAACGAGCGCAGGTATTTAAGCGTCGCGCTGTGATGCAATTCTTCACGTTCTCCAAGAGTCGTGTGTGTATGTATGCGATGTGCCGAGATAATCGTGTGACTTCGGTTACGTACGGCGATAACATTAAGATTAAGGAGCTTATGGTTACAGTAGCGGTGTTATATAAATAGATCTTTAAATCTGCAACGTTGTAATTCAATAGGCGGGATACATAGAGGACGCAGTAATAACAATTGCGTCTTCTATTCGAAAGGGAAGACTGATATAATCTGTCCAAAGAAACCGTTTTGTTTGCTATGCACATGTCTATATTTATGGCCTTATTGCTTATATGTAACGCTTTTTTTAATATAATAAATAATTACGTGTAATTATCCGAAAATTAAAAATTGCTTATAACTTGAGAACAAATGAAGATAGAAACATTATAGAATGTGTTTAGAAATCTACCATAAAATATCAATAAAAAAAAGTTCTTTACTATTATTTTGTATCTTTAAACATAAAAGAGTTATAAGTAAAAAAAATAATACCCGGCATTTTGAGTTTCCGGCCATATTCCGGAAATTGGATTAAAAATGTTTCATTTTTCTCATCACTATAACCAGATTTACCTTCGAAAAATAGCCCGGAATATCTTACACAGTTTTCGTGTATCTTCTAAAATAAAAAAGTTTTCCATATAATGCCATCGAAATTGCTCCACCCTGTACAGTGGAGAGCAGCATAATTGATACCACTCCAAGTAAACATCGACCTGATCCACACTATGTGGGAGTAAAGCAGATCTCTATGCTAGGGAAAGTATGTAAATGAACGGCTATAATTTTGCATATCCATTCATATGCAGGTTCATTCATATTTAGATCCATATTTACAATGGTATATAGGTAGGTATTACATAGGTATTATAGTGTACATCTGTCTAAAGTCCAAACTATATTCTTGATGTTTTTTTAAAGTGCACCGACTTAAAAAAAAAATAAAACAGTTTCAAGGTTATAACAGTTCAATGATTTTAATTGTCATTTTGGTTATAGGATTTGCACTTAACATAATTATTGTCAGAAGATCAGATTTCGCAAAAATGTAAAAATGTAAGAAAAAAAATTATTAATACTGTACTATTCAAGGGCTCTGAAAATACATTCAAATAAAATTTGGAAATTTAGTGACGAATTAAATACAATTCGATAATTATGTATATATTTCTCAGATTATATAAATGATTTACGATTATCTATTACTGTTTTAGAGATAGATGGAAAAGATTTAGAAAAACACTCGTTTCTTGTCGTAATGTCGCCAATACCCTCGTGTCTTATACACTCATCAAGACTGTTGAAACTGTGATATGTTCCAAGGTATTGGAACGAAAGGCAATACTATTCGAGTACCAGTATGTAACAATTAGTAACAAACTCCAAAACTCCCCTAATGCCTGTTGCAAGCCAGGATGAGAAACGAATAGAAGGAGACATCAACCTCGTTAAAAAAACTGGTTTCTTCTGCCTTGATGAAAAATAACCTGTTAAAGGATCTCTACTTAGAGTTATAGATATCCCAATTAAGCGCGAGAAGTTAGAAGCCAGACCGCAAGCATAACAAGAATCTAGGGTTAAAAAGACCTGATGAAGACTCTAAAATACCAATGCAAATTTCGAAGAAGCCCAATAAAAATTTCAGTGAAGCAGATCAGGATTACAGATGAAGTTATTAGACATGCGTCATCTGGAAGAAGCAATGAATCAAGAACAGATGGATCTAATTCAAAGCATAAAATTAATATAGCTCCACTCGGAGCAATTGAGCATCTTCACTTCGCTGGACTTCACTGGAAGAGTATTATGAATGACCTTTCACTGCCAAGACACAACAACCTAGTTCCACGCTAAGGCAGCCATGCACGGATTTAACCATTGTTGAATCCAAAGACCTTCCAAAGAGGTCAAGGGTACTAGCCCTGAATCTAGGTAAGGGCAAGGTAATAAGTCTGGGGGGTAGCGGATGTAAACAAGGATACTAGTCCTGAATCCAGATAAGCAGGAAGCAGTAAAGCGGATGTAAACTGGTTTATAGTAGAACCCCCGAAACAGCCAGAAATACTTAAAAATACTACTGTGTATCAAGTTTGATCGCAGATAGAATATACCATGGAACAAAGATATGTCGAAGGATTTAATTATCGGATCGGCATATTTAATTTGATGATTATGACTTGCCACGAATCGAGGAATGACTAGCGATCTTATATTTATAACAGAACTAGACTTCAGTCTAAAGGGCAGGGAAATGGGAGAATTAAATGTAAACGGCCAAGAGCATGTTTTTTTTTATTTATTATTTTTTTTTTTTGTTGAAGTTAGGGTGGGTACCTATAGTCTAGGCACTTGAACTGGGTACTAATTGTACCGTCCCTATTAAATCTCTTACTTCCACTCGAGCATCTTGGTGTTCTCTATAAAACCCCTATTTTGCCCAGCGGAAACTTGAGATCCTTCGAGGGCTCCAATGGATCCTTCCCGAAATATTTCTGCCTAAGTACTTTCAATACCTCACATATGCAGGTTCCATGTAAACTCGTCTCTTCCTGTAATTCTGCACCATGGTTCGCTTAGTCGACCTGTGTTGTATAGATGCTTTTTCAGGGGACAGTGTCCAGTTACCAACCCAGTAATGGTTTTGACTACTTTTTTTTGCTGCGTCTGAGTAGGTTGTCAGAGAATTTAGCATACCCATCCCCTATTAGCGCTTTAGTATGGAGTTGACCTTCAGTCGACCTCCTCCTCTTTGTACTTTCTTTATCTAACCAGGTCCAAATCTCCCTTTTAGCAGAATCCTTGGGTAATTCCACATACGGGCTATGAAATGTCTTTTAGATCCTTGGCTAGTTCGTCGGTTATTATATTACCCTTTACATCCTCATGTCCTGGCACCCAAGTCAGTGGCACCGTGTAGTCTCGTGCCAGTGTATTGAGGGATTGTTTGCAGTCTCTGACTTGTTTTGACTTAGCTACAGGGTTCGAGACTGTTTTGACAACAGCCTGGCTGTCATTCATTATACTTATTTTTCTCCTCATGTAGCGTCCATTTGCGCGCAGGCGGCAAGGGCGAATACCTCTGCCTGGAATACCGTCGCATGCTTGCAGTATCTTTTTGACTAAGCTACAGGGTTCGAGACTATTTTGACAGCAGCTTGGCTGTCATTTATTATACTTATTTTCCTCCTCATGTAGCCTCCATTTGCGCGCAGGCGGCAAGGGCGAATACCTCTGCCTGGAATACCGTCGCATGCTTCCCCAAACTCATGGATATCCTTTGATTAGGGCTCGATCCACAAATACCGGCTCCTGTGCCGTGGCTAGATTTGAATCCGTGTGTGAACCAGTCATCAGAAGCAGTGATATCATAACGTGCCTGGCTTTTGTTTGGTATGGAGTTTCTCACCTTTTCAGTGACGATAATCTCGGATGCCATACTGTCCTTGTCCAGTATCGTACCCGTAGTATCAGTGTGCCTTCCAACCTTAGTGTTGGGATGCCACAAGTTGTAAGTCTTCAGCCTAAGAATCGCATTTATAGCGTCCGCTTTCACATAAAGCTCCAGCAGGGGCTGCAATGTTTCCGGAGACTCTATGTCAGACGGCTCTCGCCAACCAAAGAAAACATGCTAGCCAGTCCCTAAATAACAAAAAAAAATGTTTTAACCAGTCAAAATGCTACCACATAAGAGATATTCAATGTGCTTCTGGAATCTGTTTCAATACGAGGTTCTGATGTGGGACGTGAGAATGACACACATACACACTGGGTGATGCTTTTGTGGTTTTCCGGGAAAACAGCACTTTTGAATGTCAACATCAGACAGACTATTCTGATTCGCGTCTGTTAACAAGAACACATCTTCTTTAAATCCGTAGTAAACATGTTTGTTTATGTTGTTATATGAATGGTGCGAAACAGTATCTATTCCATGTAATATTAGCTGCGTGTATTTTTGTTAAACGTCTAATATAACAAGTTAGTGTACTGACCTAGTTTATGATAAACATATTTAATATGCAATACATATTTACGTATGTAATTACCTATTTTCTCATTCTACACGATACGTTATCAAAACAACATTTAGCGATAAAACACAACAAAAAAAAGACTTGTACAACCGATGCATGAGTTTTATTTTCCAACGACATTTACGAAGAACATTACGAATATCATACATAGATAAACAAATGCCCTAATTAGCTTCGTACCATATATGTCTCGTAAGTGTTTTACAAGTCGAACATGTAAGAAGATTATATACTTTACACTGGCATCGACGGCCTTCATTTTCATGACCCGGTCACCGTATTATGTGCAACCTTCGCTGGTCGCACAATACAACGGAATGTCAGGCAGTCAGGCAATACAATTACACCTCGGATTTGGTAATTCAATATCGCTTCTTATATATACCCAAGCTTACGTCACCCAGGATCATTTACTGTGTTTGTATTTGTGTATATTTCCCGTTGGTTGAACCCTTCCTGATGCGATGCATTCACGTGTGAACAGTTATACATATACATACGTATATTGTGGATGATAAGTGACGAAGGAACTACGACGCACATATCGTACGATCATAGAGAAATATTAGGTTTACATGTTTTAATAGATGAATATGTAAATATTTGAATAACAACACTTGAAATGTGTACGACTTGTTTGCATCCTAAGGATGATAACACTAGCGGTTAAGGTATCTGCTGATAGTATAATATTGTAGATTTTCTATTAATTTATGCTTTGAGACTTCGTTAAATAATATTCTTTTTTTCACAACAATAAAAATTATTGTGTATATGTCCAACTATACAACGATCTAGGCCACCGTTTCATCATTTCGTTACACCATCGCTTTTCCCCTCCCACGTCGGCTATAGGACGTGCTTGGGAGTCATCAGAACGAATTAAGGCTGGCGGAAACTCATGACAAAACGAATACTACAAAAAAAAAGGAAACAACAGAACAGATATTAACACAGACGTTGCTCACACCCGTTAAATTTATTATTGTTTATTATTACACTAAGCCGGTAATCCAGCGGATGTTCCCCAAGGTTGCTTTGCTTACAATTAATTAAAACGGCACGTCATTCGATTGTTGCCATCAGGCGAATGACGTTTCGTTTCGTTTCTTTTTTGTTTGGCGATGCATCCGTATCGGCGACGAGTGCGTCTGCAGACAATAAAAATGCAAATGCTACTGCCGGGACTTCCATTCAGAGACAGCCATGGTGATTTTTCGTTTCGCGAAATCCAGGAAATTAGTCATTGCTTGATGATGTCTGTGTCTGCCTAATAAAAGCAGAGTGGGATACCGATGGTTTCGAAAGTATTGCTTGCAATAAAAACACCAAGATCTTCATAGATCTACCCAGAAATTTTGTACGGATAGGGAGGACCCACAAAAAGTCAGTCGATTCTATAGATATAGGCATCGAATAAGTTTAAGTGCTCGATAACAATCTGATGATTGTATTTATTGTATCTATCGCATGTGAAAGTTTATTGCACTCTGAAGAAAGTAAACTCAGTACATTCATCTGATGAGATTGTGTACATGCTAGAATTATTGTTTCCCTGAGTTTGATGGGTTTTGTAAACACAAGCTTCTATACAGTATATTATCTAGACACTTGCCTATCAGTCACAAATCCTCACAGTTTATAGCCGCACGAGAGCTTAGCTACCTGCTGGTTATACACTGACGTAGTAAGACCCACATTAACCATAGAAAAGAATGAAATAGAATGGTCTCTCTTTGTATGAAAATTGGTTATTTTTTTAAGGGCGCCATCTTACTTATGGATTCACAACTATTAGAGATAGTATTGAAACCTACCCTACAATGATTCGTAACTAAAAAAGGCGGTATTTTTTGAAAAATATACCCCTAATATTTTGATGTAGCTATTACATTTGTACCTCCGAACTAAACAGTATTAAGCCTAATTTTTTGCATTCGACTTAATACTGCTTAGTTCTGAAATACAAACTTAGTTTAAATGAAAATTGAATTTTACCAGAAAAATTAAATATTCAATTATTTTTTCTTTTTAAATGAATAAAATACAGATTTTTGTATAAAGTATCATTTTTTTACAATAGAAATGTCTTTACAATTTAAAACACATAATGTAAGAAAATTTTATTATACGAGTTCGATGAGAATAAGCTTGATTCAGATCTTAACACGAAAAAAAGAAAAAAAATAGGATTATAAATGTCTTGAATTTAATCAAAATGCACTAATTAAAAATTGATTTAAAGTTAACTGTAAAGAATTACAGGTTCAATTTTATTCCCAGTTTGGATATATAATAAGACTACTTACTTAACCTACTTTATAAACTACAAAAGGAAAAATAAATAAACTTAAAAAAAAATCCAACGAAAAATGTCCTAAAAAATATCGCTCTTTTACATGTATCACAACAAATTATCCGTAACACACTCTAACAAAAAATATAATTCACTTTAATCTTAAACAACACAAAACCATAAACGCAAAAAAACAAAGAATAAATGTGATTCGCACGTCACTCGGTTGTTAACAGAAAATGGCTGCTGGAATAGGTAAACCACGAACGTCATTAGCTAATAGGGCGACCCTTGCGATTTTTCTTGGTACTATCTTCTGAATAGTTATGAATCCATTGGGAAGATGTCGCAAATTTCGAAATACAAGCGATACAAGCTGGCAATCTAACTGCCCTCCCCATGACATTAACTGCCTGCCTGGTTTGGTGGACCAAGACTACTATAATAAATGACAGTTTAAATAGAAATTTTAATATGTGTAGAGTGGAAGGTATGGTTGGTGAATTCATCTGATGATGGCGGAAGATTTAAAAGTTGTTTTGATATTTTAAATTGGAATTTAAGAATCCAAAATATACTGGATAGGTATTTTACTTAAATATTGAAAATAAGGTACTCACCTTGAGTAAGGGTCCTCATACTCTTTAAATGTTCTTGATATAATATTGTACAATAAATTGTGCATTTTATGGATATTTTACACTGTTTTTACTAATATAAAAGCATTCAATACATTAAATGATTAAATTTAGGCTATAAACTTAATATATAATGAGGTAAAAGTTTAATAATATCAGTTATTGATTTGAAGCACAAGATGTGAGCCACCACGGCAACCTACCTACTTACTGGTAAAACATATAACATACTACTCATTTACTTAAT